>JAWQFY010000600.1:0-25428 GCA_037055185.1 Capillidium rhysosporum | reverse complement strand
TCTCCATGATACGACCGGTGGTACAGTTATACAAGAATTTAACACCTTCGATCTGATGTGGGCGTAACACTTTAGCCAGTTTAGGATCTACGACGACTGGAATTTCGGGTAGTTCCTCCACATTACAGTTGATGGCAACTTTGGCTTGGATCCGCATCTTTTCCATCTCACTAAGCTTCACTTCAGGTCGGTAAAGTACCAAAGCACCTTCTGCGTCGGGGTCGTGTAAAGGTCTCAATAAGTTCTGGCTGCTGTTTCTAGGCCGCATACCCAGAACTAAAGTTCTAGGATCGTTTTCTCTACACTCCTCCAACTTGGCTGGGTCGGTGTATGGGATTTTAAAAGGTCGGAATATTTTAGCTACCTCCTTGAAGTATTTACTGTCCTTCTTCATTAAATAGAACTGACCGTCCTGTAGCTCGCCAAACCCACAATTATTTTTTAAGTCTCTTGCAGTCAGTTTACTCTTTTTCAAAAAATCTTCTTCAGACTCTTTAGTATTGAAAGTCGGTGCACATTTACGCTTCGCTACACCGTTACGATTCATTGATCCAGGTATGACAAACGGGACACTAAGCTTTTTCTCATTAGCTTTTAACTCTTCAACTGTAGCTTTTACTCCTAAGCTACATGGAGCTGACTTCACCGTAGACCGTAGTGGCCGGAAAGGCTGAAACAACTTAGCCTGATTAGCTTTTGTTTCTTCAGTTGAGAATTTTACCCCTAAGGACACAGATTTAAATGCCGACAATGATTTACTAGATATACTTGTATGAGAACCCTGGCTTAAATTTGATTGGAATTTGGGTAACACGAGTGATGGTGGTGTCTTGGGTTCTTCGATTGATTTTATTGAATCGTTGTTATTCGATAAACTTTCGATTTCTTGCATCTGCTCATATTCATCTTCACTTAAACTTTCAATTTCGCTTACAATTTCTTCCTCGCTTTCAATAACACTTTTCTTTTCATTTATTTTTTTACTTTCAATAAATTCTTCTTCACTATCAGTTTCGCATTCGTTTATAGTTTGAACAAGTTCCTTTGTTTTAGTTTGAACTTCTATCCGGTAAGATAGATTTGATTGCTGAGGTTTACCAATAATATTTTTCTTATGTAAATTATTTGATTTAGATGGGAATATCAGCTCGGTAGTTGGTTGAATAACTTTGGGAGGTACAGTATTAGCAGCTTTTTTAAACTGATAAGGATTTACAAAATCATCGTCACTGTCGGATTGAGAACAAAGGTTTAAATCTGATGAGACTTCCTCCAAATCTACTTCTTGACTGTCAACCAAACTGGCGAGTTCTTGTGATGAGATTTCAGTAGTTGGCCCCATTACTTTTTTAAATTGTTAAATTAAAGTTAATTTGAAAATAGAGAAAATCAATCAAATAGCAAAATCTAATTATATAGATTGCTTGGATGATTTGCTGCGAGTTCTTATCCAGTTTACCTTTAAATCTATCCAATAAATATCAAATAGCTGGATAGGCTTTCATTTCTAATAATTTAACTCAAGCTATTTCAGCCAATTGAATATATTCAAATTTACAGAAATAATTCTCATTAGCTAATTTTTTTTCTTCCTCCACGAGAGTCCTAACAACTGCGGAATTTGGACTAATAGAAAGTATATAACGTCTCTATCTCACATAGCCACTTTACTCATTCCTTGAAACAATATTGAGATTTAGATAAATTAAATTCAATATAGCAGGGATTTATCCAGACAAATAGTTGAACAATATTTTCTAAACATGTTCGATAGTGTAATAGATCTTGAAGACGATTCTGGCAGCAGAAGTAAAGTAAAGCAAGTAGATAACTCCTTCATCAGTTTACTTGACGATGATCCAATCGAAACAGTTTTAGAAAAAACATCTTTCTTTAATCCTATTTTACTAGGCGGTTCTTTAAGTAATGTGAATGCTGAGATTGAAAAGATAAATAAAGAGATAGATAAATTGGAGCACTTACGTAATGAACTCATTTCCAAACGCGATAAAATGTTAACTAGCGATAATCCAGTACGGAAACGGGTTAAAGTTAAAAGAGATTGTAAGGATATAGATTACTACTATCAAAAAGATTTACCTAAATCCGAAGAAATTAAGAGATCCATGGTTTCTGTATTTAAACATTCAACTTTTAAATTCAATCAAGAAGCTATAGTAAACGCCAGTTTGGACGGTAGAGATGTTATGGTAGTTATGCCTACAGGTAATTTATATTCTTTAAATTTATTTATAATTTTTTAGGTGGTGGAAAAAGTTTGTGTTATCAGCTTCCTGCTTTGATAGATAACGACAAAAACAAAAAGATAACAATTGTAATATCTCCCTTAATATCTTTGATAAAGGATCAGATTTACGATCTTAAACGGCTAGGAATACCTGCTTTATCTTTAACCGGAAGTACTTCTAAAGAAACAAGGAAACAAATCACTTATATTTTACAAAATCCGATTAATAAAATCAACAAGGATCATCTAGATAGTTTAGGACTGATAAATCATCTATTGTTTCTATACGTTACCCCAGAATTGATAGCCAAATCTAAGTTATTTTTAGTTGCTTTGCAAAAAGCTTATGCTGCAGGTCGTATATTGAGATTTGTAATAGACGAATGCCATTGTTGTTCTCAACTCGGACATGACTTTAGGTAGCCTTTTTAGTTTTCATTCTAATATCTAATTATTTTAATTAAGACCGGATTATAAAGTATCTTTAATTTCAAAATCATGCATTTACTTTCAATTCTGATAGAAATTAGGTATTCTAAAAGTAAAGTTAACATTAATTTTGCTTTTGAACTAAATTTTCGAAATTCTTTTAGACTCTATTCCCAAATGTACCCATCACTGCATTAACGGTATGTTTGCTAATTACATTTTGTTTAATATTTCTAGGCGACTCTCTCCCCAATGGTTCAGAAATCGGTAGTTGATATTTTAAATTTGGATGGTCCTAATTACGAAAGCCAGCTTTTACATTTTACTGCTCCGTTATCACGTAAATTTTTATAGTAAAACAATACATTGAAATATATAATTTAGGACGAAATTTGAAATATATAGTTGTTAATAAACCAGATAAAACCGAATATTGTTGCCAAGAGATGCTAGAATTTATTGAAAGCAACCATAACGGTCAAACTGGTATTATATATTGCTTTTCTAAACGGGAATGCCAAGAGATATCGGATATTATGAGTTCTTTATCTTCCAATCGTTTAAGAATCGAACCCTACCATGCTGACTTTGACGACGTAAGCGATATTTTTAAGCAAATCTAAATTTTGTAGTATTACAAAGATGATATTCACCGCAGATGGCGCTCAGGTGAAGTTAAAATAGTGGTAGCGACCGTCGCTTTTGGACTTGGTATAAACCACCCATCCGTACGGTTTGTTATTCACCACACCTCATCAAAATCACTTGACGGTAACTTTTTATAACGCCTTTTTTACAACTGTGTAGGTTACTACCAGGAGAGTGGGCGAGCTGGTAGAGATGGCTTAGATTCTACTTGTGTTTTGATGTATAAAGATAGTGACGTTTTCCGAATTTGTGGTATGACCGTCACCGAAGTTGAAGGTCTTAAGCAAACTTACTCCATGGCTATGTACACAAATCTTAAACAAAAGTGCAGGTCAGCCGTCCTACAATCATACTTTACCACAGGTTTTCCTGACGCGTCCAAGCTGCTTACCTCGGATCCGATTGATTCCATTAGCAAGAGTATTAGAGAGTGTGGAATTTGTGATAACTGCAACAGTAAAAATACTAGTAACGAGGATATCGTCGATGCTACAAATTTAGCAAAAACTATGATATTTGTTCTTGACGCCATTAAACTACACAACGAAAAGTCTCACAAAAATGACCGAAAGAAACTTACTTCCGCCATGCTAATCACCCAACTCAAAGCGGTAAAATCTTATCTTCCACCCGTACTTGAACTTAAAAACAAAGGAGTTGTAGCATTACCTGTGTCCAGCCAATTTACCAAACAGGTATACACAGTTATTTAATTTAAAACTAACTCTCTAAAGTTCATAGAAAATTTAATCATCAGGTTGGTGATCAACAACTATATTATGATGGATTTTAAATTTACTGCTTACAGCACTATAGTGTAAGTTTTAGATTTGATTTAGTAATCTGTTGTATATTAAATTACTTTTATAATTTAGGTACCTTAAAGTTACAACAAAAGGTAAAGCTATTTTATATGATAACAACTTTAAAGTTATGGTTAATACAAATCAACTACCATCTCTTAATAACCAGCTACCTTCAATACTTGAAGAAACTTATTAAGTTTAAATACCTTTATCTTAAGTTGAAATAGAGTGCTTTTTATATGGCAAAAAGTGTTTGGACTTCTTGCTTTTATTAATAAAATTTATTAAAAAGTATATAGAAAATTTAATTGAAATAAATCAGCAATTTATAAGCAAATAATTTTGAACTAAGTAGTAAAATTTCTTATTTTAAATATTAAGATTTTATAAAAATACTTTTAGCTAAAAATAGAAATTTTTAAATATATTAGATAATTATTTAACTTATTATATTAAACTTATTTTTTAAATTTTCTTTTAAAAATAAAGCTAAAATTAATAATTATTAGCATAACTTTAAGTTTTAAAATTATAATTTAAAATATTTAATAATTATTATATTAAATTATTTTAGTTAATTATAACTTTTTTATTTAGTTTTTTATTATATTAAAATAACTTAATAATTAAATATATTTAAAATTTATATAAAGTATTTTTAATTAATATTAAATAATATTATAAATTAATAAAATATTATAAATACTTAAAAAGTAGCTTTAAAGTTATTAAATTTAATTTATTAAATAAGCTAAACTTTAAAATTATTTATATAAGCTTATAACTATTTTTTTTAAAAATAGTTAAATATAATATTTACTTGCTATTAAAATAGGTAATAAAAGTTAAAAAATTAAAACTTTAAGCTTAATTTTAAATATCTTTAATATAGCTTTTAATTTTATAATAGTATATATATAAGTAATATTATTTTTTAATATTTATTTTATTATATTAATTTTTATAATTATTAGCTTAATTTTTCTTATTAGCCTGTTAAAGTTAGGCTAAATATTATTATTTTAGTTTTAATTTTTTATTAATATCTATTTTTTTCTAAATTATTTCTTTTTATTTTTTATATTAAACTACCCTTTATAAAAATAATTATATATATTAAAAAATATTTTTTATTAAAATACTTTTGCCTTTTTATATACTTTTTAACTTATTATATATTAGTAATATATTTAATATCAAATTATAAATCTGCTAAAAATATAATTAATTATACTTTTATTACATTTTTTAAAAATTTATTTTTTTAGCAAAAGTGAGTATAAAATAGATTTTAAGTTTTAATAATTAATTATTTTATTTTATTCTTTTTTTACTTGAAATATATATAGTAATACTATTATATATTATATTGTTTTAATATTATAAGTATTAAAAAACCTTACTATATTAAAATTAAAATTATTTTTTCTTTATTTTAGTTAATAAAAATTTAGAATAATGTTAGCTTAAGTTAATATAATATAAGTAGTAATTTTTTTTTTAATTTAAACTTGCTTTTTAGCTTTAATATTTAATAATTTAATAGAATATTATAATATTAAATAACTATTTATCTTTAAATCATATAAATAATTAATTACTTTTAAAAATAAATAAAAACTTTAAAAGGTAAATATTATATTTAAAATAAATATTATTAGCTAAATATACTTATTATATAAGTATATTAATAATTTTTTTTACTAATTAATACAAAAATTACTATAATTAAATATATATCAAAAATAGTATTTTTATATAATATTAGTATAAAAAAGATTTAGTTATTCAATATATTTAAATTAATGTTTTAAATGTTAAATATTTAACTAATATTTTCTTAATTATATATATAAATTTAGTAAATAAAAATATAACAATTTAGTAAATATGTTAATAATTAAACTAAATAAATTATAAAATTATATTTTAAAACTTTATTTTAAAATAATATTATAAATTTTAAAATAGTTTAAATAATAACATTTTTACTTTATATAATAAAATAAGTTTTTTAATTTTTTTAAAATATAAAAGTATTTTTTTACTAAGTAAAAATTACTAAAAAAACAAATAATTTATAGTTAAGGTTTTTTATAACTATTTAAAGCTTTTTTATATCTGCTTATTTATATTTGCTTTTTAAAAAAAGTTTTTATTAATTATAAAAGTAAGTATAGTAAAATAGATACTTATTTATTTTTAATATTTTTTATTTAAATCTTTTAATATTAAACTAATATTTTTAATACTTATTTTTTATCTTTTTTAGTAATAATAATTAGTTAAACTATATTTTATCTAATTTATTTTAAAATTTTAATAAATAGTTGGTAAATAAATAAATTAATTACTTATTTATTAATATTAATTTACATATTTATTATTATTTTAATTATTATATTTTTATTATATATTATATTTATATTTTTATTATATATTATATTTATATTTTTATATATATTTATATTTATTTAAGAAAATAAAAATTTATATTTAATAAATATTTTATCTAGTTTAATAACTTTTTTATTTTTTACTATTTTATATATTTTATTAATATATTACTTTAAATTTATTTTAACTTTATTTATATTTAAATTTTTAAATCCAATATTTAATCACTTTACTACTACTATTTTAGTTTTTTTAAAAAACTTAAAATAAACTATATTTTTAAAGCTATTATAATATTTTATTACTTAATAACTTTATAAGTTACTAATTTTTAATTAATTTTATTACTTTACTATATTATTTAAGCTTATTTAATTTTTTTTACTTAAAAACTTTATAAGTTTAATATTTTAAAATAAATCTAGTATAGCTACTAGTATTAATAAATAAATAAATTTATAACTTATATATATAATAAACTATAATAGCTAATAATTTAACTTTTTATTAAATTATTTTAAAATATATAAAATTGCTTATTAATTTATTACTAATATAAATAGTAAATTATTTTTTTTATAAATTCTAAATATAAAATTTAGTTACTTTTTTGCTACTAGTTAGTTTATAATTTTTATAGCTATTGCTATTTATAATCTAAACTATATTTATAATTATATTAATTTTGCTATTAAATTATTACCAATTTTACTTATTTACATTACTTATTAAATATTTATATTTGTTATTACTATAATTAATAAAAAAGTAATCTTACTTTATTTCTATTTACTAACTTCTTTATATAAATACTTTTATTTACTACTACTACTATATTATAATATTTTATACTATATAATATAAAGCTTACTACTAGTATTATATTAAAGACTAAATATTATATAATAATATAATTTAAATTCTAATTATTAATACTTATTTAAGTAAATATAACCTATAAACTATATAAATATAATGCTAGCTATAATACTTTTACTATACTTAATCTTTTAACTATTATAATAATTATATAAACTAGTTTAACTGCTTAAACTAATTTATAAGCTTTTTAAAACTATTTAACTAATTAATTTTATTTTATTTTATTTTATTTTTACTTATTTTACTAATATATTAGATAATATTATATAATAATATTAATAAACTTTATATAACTTATATATTTTTAACTTAATTTATATTTTACTTATATTATTTTTAAAACTTACTTAAAAAATATATAATAGAAATTTATATCTTAAATTAAATCTTTATTTAACTAAAAAATAAAATATAATAGCTACTAATAAAAAGTATATCTTCAAAACTATTAATATTTTATTTAAGCTACTTTATATATATAACTAACTAAGTCTTTAGAAAACTATTTTTTATTAACTTATATTCTATTTTTAAAAACTATCTATAAAGTCTGCTTAACTTTTCTACTCTATTATTAAAAAATTTAATCTATTTTTTTAAATTATTTTAAGACTTTAAAATTATATATAAGTTTTTAAAATACCTTTAAAACTTTATAAATATATTAATATAATTACTTAATAATATACTATAGTTAATTTACTAGAATAGCTTTAATATATAGATAAAAAAAGCTATAATTAGTAAAAGATAGCTTATATACTATTAGAATTTCATTATTATATTACTGAAAATTAAAAATTAATTAAAATATTTTATATAAGCTTTTTTTCTAAAATTAAACTTGCATTCTAATTAACTATATAATTAATTGCTAATTAAAAAATACTTTTTTTCTTAAACTACAATACTACTAAAAAGTTAAAAAAATAAATACTATAATAATTTTTATTTTTTAAATTATAATAATCAGTATTTAAATATTAAATACTATAACTATAAGGATATTAATTATATTAGTTAAAACTATTTATATTTTATAACTACTAAAACTTATATTTATATCAGCTTTTTTTTTACTAAATATATAAAAGTTATAATTATAATAAAATAATCTGCTTATAATCTACTAACTAAAACTATAATTAATATATATCTAATTATTAGAAAATAACTTATATTTAACTATATTTTCATATTTTTAGCTAATTATTTAAGATTAAAAACACTTTTTTTATATCTCTACTTTTTATTATAACTTACTTTTACAAACTAATATATTTATTAATTAGTTTAACAACTTTACTTTTAACTTATTTTCTACTTTAAATTAATTAATTTATTTTACCAAAACTTTCTACAAATAAGACTAAAATAATCTTAATAGTTTTAATTTAAACTTTAAATATTTAAAAAGCTTTATTTAGAAAATTTTTATTAAATAAACTAATAAACCTACTTTATATTATTTTTTATTAATATTAAAATTAAATTATTTAGTTTAAAAATATTAAAAAAATAAGTTTTATTTAACTTAGCTACTATAAACTTATATATAAAGATACTATTACTTTTTATAAACTTTGTATAAAAAGATTAATATTTTTACTTTTAAATAACTCAAAATAAAATAAATAGCAATATATAAAAATTATTAAAAAATACAAAATAAGAAAAATTAAGAATAACTTTATAATATATACTATAAAAAAGCTTACTTTTATTATTATTTTAGGTTATACTAGATTAATAGCAATATAATAAATATTAAAATAGAAAACTACTAACTGATATTTAAAAATAAGCTAAAATTTTTTATAATATTATAGTATTCTTAATAAAAAATATAAATAATAATGCATTAAGTATATTAAAAAATTATATTTATAACTTTAAAATAATAGAAAACATATCAAAAAAATTAAAAAAAATTAGTTATATTTTTATTTTAGATTAATATAAAAAGCTATTAAAATATATTTAATTTAACTTTAATTTAAAAGTAACTAAATTTTTTCCTAAATTATATAAGCTAGCTTTTTTATATTTATTACTATCTATTAAATACTAAGTTATTAGTAATTATATTAATAAATTACTAAAATATAAATTTATTATACTATTAAAATTAAATATTATATTACTAATATTAGTTGCAAAAAAGAGTATAAATAAATAAATATTAGTAATAAATTACTAAAAGCTTAATACTATTATAAAAACTAATTTTAATTTACTACTACTAATTAAATAAATATTTATTTTTATAGCAGAATTAAGAATATACTAAAAATTAACCTTAAAAATACTTTTTACTAAATAAAAGTAAAGAAAAATTAAAAGTATTTTATTATATTTTAGTACTATTAAAGTACATTTTAATATAAATAGTACTTTTTAAAGAATAATAGATATAGTACTTAGTTTATATAACTATAAATTCTATATTGCTTAATTTAGTAATATTTTAGTATTTTTAAAAATATATAAAGAGTATCTTAAATATATAAAATTATTATATATTTTTTAAAAAATTAATGTTTTTAAGCAAAGTTTTATTTAGTAAAAGATATATAATAGAGCTAAATAAAGTATAAATAATTAAAAAAATACCTCTATTATAAAACTATAAAAAACTATAAAGTTTTTTTAATTTAGTTTATTTTTTATAATAATTCTATCAAAATTTATCTAAAACTATAGCTTTATTTCTCTAAATAATGTTTAAAAAAGTACTTTTCTATTAAAAAAACAAATAAAAAATTATATTTGAAAAGTAAAATAAATACTTATATTAGCTTTAATATTTAAATAGCTAGACTTTAATACTTTATTTACATTAAAATATAATACTTCTAACTTTATTATTAGTACTATCCAACTTTAAAAGTATAAAAATAATATTAAATACCTAATTTATAATATTTTATTACTTAATACTTTATAAGTTGCTAACTTAATAATTGTTTTTATTATTTTTAACTTTTTTTTTTTAAACTTATTTAATTTTTATTGTCTTCTTTTCTATTTTTAAATGACAAAATTATATAAATTTATTTTGACAACTTTATATAACAAATCTTAACAATTTAATTAAAATTTTAAATAAAGAAACATTTTTATTTGATTATTCTTGCTTAAAAACTTTAAAAGTTTAATGTTTCAAAATAAGTTTAGTATAGCTACTAGTGCTAAATAATAAAAAACTTTATAATACAAACATATAATAACTTACAACAGTTAATAATTTAACTTTTTAATAAACTGTTTTAAAAATAATTAGAATTACTTATAAAATTGATATTATTATTATATAATAAGATACTTTTTTTATTTTTTGTTTTAGTATTATTTCTTTTCTCTATTTTATTAAAAACATTAAGGCTGCTTAAAATTATAGATATTTTTATCTTTTTTTTATAAATTCTAAATGTAGAATTTAGTTGTTTTTTTACTACTAGCTAGTTTTTAGTTTTTACAACTATTGCTATCTATAATTTGAACTATATTTGCAATTATATAAACTTTATTACTAAATTGTTACTAATTTTGCTTATTTATATTACTTATATGAATTTTACATTTATTGCTTTTATAATTAATAATAAAACTGATTTTATGTTATTGTTATCTACTAAATTTTATATTTAAATATATATATTTACTACTACTATAATATTATAGTATTTTGTATTATATAATATAAAGATTGCTACTAGTATTATACTAAAAACTAGATATTATATAATTAATTTTTATAATAAAAAAATATTATTAGCTAAAATTAACTACTTTATATAATAAATAAATACTTATAATAATTGTAATATTTAAATACTAAAAATATTACTTATATTTATCTAAATATTAAATTAAATATATTTTAACTATAAAATATATAAGTTTTATAAATAATATTAAATATTGAAATAATAATAGATTTACTAGTTATTTATTTTATAAAAATATAACTTTACTATAATTTATAAGCTAGATAAGCTAAATTAAACTACTAATATACTATTATAATAAACTAACATTAATATATAAAGAATAAGCTAGAAAAACAAATACTAAAATAATATTTAAGCTTTATTATTTGCTAATAATGCTTAGTAATAGTCTAGAAAATAAAGATAATAAAAGTATTATAGTAATCTATAGTTTAAATTTTTTTAAATTACTATATATTGAGCTAAAACCTAATAAGTATTTTTTTAAAGTAAATAATAGTTTAAAATATATATAAATAATACTAATAAGTCTATTATTAATTAAATATTCTATATAATAAATAAAATCTATTATATATTTTATAAAAATAAGTATAAAAATTATTTTTTTATTTGAAATATACATTTATTAATAAAGAAATAAATATATTACTAGCCTTTTTTTATAAAATGTAATTATTAGTAAATGCTATAACCATTTTATAAATAAATATCTAAAAATATTAAAAATATAAAAACTAATTTAATAAATATATAATTAATCTATATTAGTCAAAATATTATAAATTATTTTAAAAAGTACTATACATATAAATAAGTTAAAAATAATTAATTACTTTAATAAAAATATATATAACTGCTATTTGTATTAACTTACTACTAGAAAAAACTTAGTATAGATTTTATATTTAGTTTACTTATTATCAATAGTATTAATGCTATTATAGTTATTATTAACTAATTTAGTAAGTATATTAAAGCTATACTATATTTTACAAATCTATTATTCTATAAAATATTATAGCTATTTATAAAAAAATATTCTAATAATAAAAACTATTTAAAAATACAATATTAAACTAAGGTTTTTAATTTATTTCTTAATTATAAAATAAAATATATAAAGGTTTAAATATTAAAATTAGCTTAATATTATTATATTACTTTTAAATAAATAAATAAGTTAAATATATAAACTAAATAGTTAAGTAGTACTTATAATGCTATATTAATAGTATATAAAATAACTAAATAAATATATTATCTTTTTTCTACTATATATACAATAATAGCTAATAAGCTATAACTAAAAAATTATTATTTTATATAAACTTTATATTTTAATTTTAAATTTTAATTTGCTAATAATTTTAAATAATATATAATTGCTAATAGTAGTTAAAATATTAAAAAATATATTATTAATATAAGCTTAAATATAGAAAAATATAAGAAATACTAGAAAAAACAAAAAGAAGAATATAAATATAAATAGAAAACTAAACTTTAAATAAAGTATTAGAAAATTAGTTTATATTAAAAATAAAAAATTACTTTTACTAAACTTTATAAAAAGTTAGCACTATAAAAATATAAACTATATAAAATTATTAAAAAAATAAAATTACTTAATTACTAATTAAATTTACTTTACTTATAAAGATTATTTTATATATTTTATATAATATACCTAATAAAATTTAAAAAAATAAAGCTATAATACTAGTTATAAACTTTATTCTTAATTCTAATATTAAATACAAAGTTAAATAATCTTTTAATAATTAAATTTATAATAATAAAAAATAATACTTAGTAAAATAAAAGGGTTATAATATTAAAAAAATTATATAAAAGTTTATGTATAATTATAAAAATGTAGCTTATTTTATTTGCCACTTTAAAAGAGGATAATATAATATTTTATTATTTAATAACTTTAAAAATTACTAATTTTTAATTAATTTTATTACTTTACTATTTTTTAAGCTTATTTAATTTTTTTCTCCTAATTTTATATAATGAAATTTTTGTATTTTTATAACAACTTTATATAAATATATTTTAAACACTTAATTAGAATTTTAAAATAAAAAAATATTTTTTATTTTATTATTTTTACTCTAAAACTTTATAAATTTAATATTTTAAAATAAATTTAGTATAGTTATTAATACTAATTAATAAAAAGCTTTATAATTTAAATATATAATAAGCTATAATAATTAATAATTTAACTTTTTATTAAATTATTTTGAAATATACAAAATTACTTATTAAATTATTACTGCTATAAATAAAATATAAAAAAATTTTATTTCTTTATTTTGTTAAAAATATAAAAGCTATCTAAAATTGAAAATACTTTTATTTTTCTTTATAAATTCTAAATATAAAATTTAATTAACTTTTTACTACTAGTTAGTTTTTAGTTTTTATAGCTATTACTACTTATAATTTAAATTATATTAATTTTACTACTAAGTTACTACTAATTTTACTGACTTATATTACTTATTAAGTATTTATATTTATTACTGCTATAATTAATAATAAAACCAATCTTACTTTATTATTATTTACTAAATTATTTATATAAATACTCTTATTTGCTACCATTACTATATTATAATATTTTATACTATATAATATAAAGTTTATTACTAACATTATACCAAAAACTAAATATTATAGCTATGCTATAAAAATATTTATAATTTAATTAAGCTAATATATTTACTTTTTATTTTAGTAGTGCTATTACTAAAATAGTATATTTTTAAATTTATATTTATTTATATAGCTTTATTGAAAAGTTTATATTATATTATTTAAATAATTAGTATACTTTTATATATTTTTATTAAAAAAAAACTTTTAACTAATATAAAAATTTAAGTTAATTTTTTAATTTTTTTTAATATTATACTATAATATTAAAATAAAGCTTTAGTATTTTTATAACATTTTTTTAATATAATATAAATAGTAAATTTTATATTATATAGTATAAAGTATTATAATATTAAGATAGCTATAAATATAAGTATTTATATAAGAAATTTAAAAGTTGGCAATAAAGTAAATTTGGTTTTATTATTAATTATAGTAGTAATAAATATAAAAGTCTAATAAGTAATATAGGTAAGTAAAAGTGGCAGTAACTTAGCAAAAAATTAATAAAATTATATATTTTTTTATTATTATATAAGGTAAAAACTATAAAACTGCAAACTAGCTAATAATACTAAAATAACTAAATTCTATATATATAATTTGCAGAATAAGCTATAAATATTTATAATTTCAAATAGCTTTAATATTTATAAAATTACAAAATTAAAAAAACAATATAAAAAAATAATATAAAAAAATAAAATGTATAAAAATACCTTACTATTTAAGTAATAGTAATAATTTCATAAATATTTCTAAATATTTTAAAAGTAATTTATTAAAATTAAAATAGTTAATTATTAATATTTATTATATATCTAAGTTATAAAATTGTTTTATTAATAGTACTAGTAGCTATATTAGACTTATTTTAAAATAATAAATTTAATAAGTTTTTAAGTAAGAACTTTGAAATAAAGAATTTTTTTTATTTAAAATTTTGATTAAGTTGTTAGAATTTATTATATAAAATTTAAAAAAATAAAAATAAAATAAAATAAGCTTAGAAAAAAGAGTAAAATGATAAAAATAATTAAAGTTAGTAGCTTATAAAGTTGCTAAATAATGAAATATTATAATTTTACTTAGTTTATAATTTACTTAATTTTATTTTACTATATTTAGCTAGCTTATTACTTTTAAAAATAGTTTTTAATATTTAAAAAAGTATATAAATTATATTTTTTAATATTTAAAGTAATATACTAAGTTTAAATAAAAATTAGTAAATAGAAAATAAGAAAACAGTGCTTAATATTTGTAAATAAAATACTTACTTAAACTAATAATAACTTAAAAATTATTATTTAATTAAATAAAGTTATTTTTATAAATATTATATTAAAAATAAAGTTAGCAAATAGTATTTATAAAGTGTTAATAAGCTTAATTATAATATATAAACTAATTTTAACTTATTTAAAATATTTATAAATATAAATATAAATTTATATTTTATATTTTATATTTTTAAAATTATAAATAACTTTATATTATATTAACTTATTAATTTACTAAATCTTAATTTTATAAAAAAATATTTTATATATTTTATATATTTTAATATTAAACTAACTAAATTTTAAAATAAATCATAAACTAGAATTAAAATAGCTACTTAAAGATTAATTAAGCAAAATATTAAAAACTATACTATAAACAATAAATAAAAACTGTATATATTTTTTAGTTTTTTAATATATTTGAAAATTTTAAAGCTTAAGAATTTCAAATATATATAACTTATATATTTAATACTGTAATATATAAATATTTTTTATTTTTTATAAGTAAACAATAACTATAACTAAAAAGTTTTTTATAGTATTAATTTTTCAAACTTCTAGCATATAAGATATAAATTTTATAGGCAAATACAATATTACTACATCTTTTATATAAGGCTATTAGTATATTAGTTATTAATTTTTTTAATAATTAAGTAAAGTTTTATATATAATTTATACATATTTATTAAATTTTAAAATATATTATTATTTTGCTTAAATAAAATAGCTGTAGCTAATAGATTGTCTTTTAGAAATTCAATTAATTACTCTTAAATATATATATTCTATAATATAAGCATTAGAAAAGAGGTAAAGTGTATCTTAAGCAGTATAATTTCTTTGAACTTTGATTTTAAAAGTAAATTTGAGAACATGAATAGGCTTTATCTTCAAAACAACCTAGCAAATGAATATTTGCAGACTTAATAGTTAATTTGTAAAATGTAATTTATGAATTTAAACTTATTTTTAACCACAAAGCAAAAAGAAAAGTAATGAACAAATTGTAACAAAAAACTTGAAACTCAATAAAAATTTACTCCAAGCTCATTCCTAAACTTTCTGAGCTAATGTAACTTTATCACCCAGGGAGAGAGCTAAGCCTTGAGCTTTGGAACGAATTCTGACGTGGCCAACTATGGATCCTGTTTCTTCCGCTTTTTCGATGGAGAGGTTAGCGAGGGCATCCTCCCCAAATATAGTTTTGGCGTATAAGTTGACCGATAGGAAGTTACACTCATCATCGAAGTTAACTTGGTTGAGGGGAGCCATATTGGTAACTTTGAGTACTACCTCCAGGAACTGTTGCAGGTCAGTGAGAGGAGTGTGTACGTTAACTTTGTTTTCCCATTCGAATTCAGTCCACATCGCTCTAAACTGGTGTAGGGCGCAGGTGGCGGGATGGATGTAGTCCATAATGTCGACGTGGATATCATTGAGCACGATGTAGGAGGCACCCTCCGAACTGGAACCGGCTTGGTCATAAGTCAAGTTACCGAACACCACACCGGTTTCAGTAGAAGCTACTTTAACCGAGGCTTTAGTGGAGTGGAAAGCGTTGGGAGCTAAGGTGGTGGGAGCTGGTTTCTCTACTAGACGCAGATCGCCTAATGTGGCGAAATCTAAAGTTACGTTTTGCAACGTCTCGTCAGTCTGGTTAACCAGTAGAATATCAAGTAGGATGTCGTACTGATGGACTTCCACTACAGCTTCACAATAGATGGCATCGGAGTATCCAGATAAGCTTATGATGCGATCCAGCTTGGTAGCCAAGTTTTCACTTAATTCTAACTCTCCGGTAGCTCGGGTAAGGTCCAGAGCATACTCGTTGCTACCGGTATCAGTGTTCTTGTTGGAGAGTAGTCTGAAATCAACTAGGTCATCAACTTCCACTTTGGATTTACTACCTTCATTAACTTTAGTATCCTTACTTTCTTTAGTCTTGCGGTTTTGGAGTAAGGTGGTGAACGCTTGACGACTGTCCTTACCATAAGCTTGTTCCAGCTGGGAGTCTTGCTTGTTAGCAGCTAGCAGCTTTATGTTGACCATGATACGATCGATGGAGTCGTCATCGATAGGTGCTTGGGTGAACTGCGACTGGCCCAATCTTATTACGCTGGTCATAATCAACATCGCTTCGGCACGTAGACCGTTGGCACGAGATTTATCCTGACTCAGTTCCTCGAATCGGAACACAATCTTAGCTAAAGTGGAAGCAAGGATAGTTCCAATGTAGTAATCACCTTTCATAAGTAGAGCACGAATGGGTGGCCGTACAGTACCTTTCAAAGCTTCGAGACCGATAGTCATGTCAGCTTTGGTACCAATGTAACTTTCTGTGGCGTAAGTACCATCCGCATTCAACTTTTTAGCGGTGACAGTTGGTGAGGCGGTAGTAGAACCGTTAGGCTCGGTTTGTACCTGTAACGACTCCAAAAGCTGCTGCTCAGAAGCAACAATAGGGATATCACCAATAGATTCACGGATTTTAGCCCAGCTAAGTTCAATAGTTTCGACATCGGAACAGTACTCACCTAAGATCCATAACGCTCCTCTTAAAGCTCTCGAAAGTTTAATAGCAGGGAAGGCATCCAACAGACTGATAATTATATTGTTTCTTAAATCAGGGAACTTTTCGGCAACTTCACTAAAACAAAATTTAGATATATTTTACTAACTGATATTTACCGTACGAAGGTAATGACGTCGACAGATGCGGACCCAGAGCTGTTGGCTGAACTACCCTCACTCAAGAATGCCATAAGTAGATGGACAACGTTGGCAGCGACTTCGGGGAATCTAATAGCACATCCGTGGATGGCTTGGACCAATAATTCCCTGTACTCGGAATTCTATACCGTAATAAATACTATGCTTAAAATTAAACCCTTACTTTTTCGTACTGTTGGTCGTGGGTTCTAGTCAATTCCTTTTGTAAATAGTTGAGAACCTCATTTACGTTACGTTTGGAAGTTAAAGTCTTGACCACGTTCAAGACTTTAGCACGGACATCCAGGTCAGGACTGGAACCCAAAATACGTAATGCATCCATAGCAAGTTCAGAGAAGACACCGCCGTGCTTAGAGTTGAGAGATTCGAACCGGTCCAACACGATGAGCTTCACATTGTTATCGGATTCTTTTAATGCTAATTCCAAGTAGCAGGCAGCAGCGGCTAGGAATACTTTTAATATTGTCATTTTAGCGATATTTTACCTTTAAGTGCTGCTGAGTTGCTGGTTAAAAGAGTAAGCGAGGTAGCTGCTTCGTATTTGACTGATGGTGAGGAAGCTGAAAGCAAATCAACAATAACACGGATATACCTAGGCTAAAGAAAAAAATTATTAAAACTATATAACTAAAATTTACTTTTTCAGCTACGTTACTGACAGCATCTTTACGAATATGTTCAATTATTGCCAATTGAACCAATTCGTCAAATGCAATTATTTGATCATAAAATGATTTAACATAAGTGGTTGCTAACTCTGGGGCAGTACTAGAAAGCATAACAAAAGCATTACGCTTACAAGTAGAATCGGATTCCTAAACCACTATAAGTATTTTGAAAGTATGTTGAAAGCAAACTACGTACAGCAGCTAAAAAAGATTGAATAAGTTCGGGTGCATCGGGAATCAAGTTAGGTTGATGTTTATAAATTGAATGGATTGCGATAACTGCATTCTTACGAACGTAGGATAGGCGATGTTCCTAAGATAAAGACCATGTAAGCAAAGAAAAGAAGCTGGAAATTTACAAGACATGAACGACAAGTTGGTATTAAAGGTTCTAAAAGCTCAGGCTCACGTAATTTACATAAGAAACGTAAGGTAGCGCCACGAATGAACTCATTAGGATGTTGTACGTCGTTTCTAATAGCATTACTAAACTTATAATAAACAAACAATATATTTTATAAAATAACTTACCAAACTAAAATCATCTCTTGTTTCAACTTACCATCGGTGTTATATTTTGGACAAACTTCCCAGTACAACAATAATAGTTTTTTAAGTTGCTTATTACGTGAAGGCATAATGAATCTTATAACGTGCATTAAAAGTTGCTCACATGGATCCCCATTTAAAATTAATGTTATTAATTGTTTCATACATAAAATCTTTTCATTGTCGCTTCCTTTCTCTAACTTAGATTTTAGTTCGTTTACAGTAGGTATCTCTCCATCCTCTACATTCGATAATATAGTGTAAACTGGTTCGTAAGTCATGCTGTTGTGGCTTATCTTTTATTTAAAACTAGTTTGATTTTTTAAAATCGATTCACTCGTATTTTTGTGCTAAGGAAAAATTGACGTTTTGTCACCTTATTTTTGTTCAATCATAATTTCACACTTTTGTTTTTATAATATATGAGCAAAATTTAACTGTTGTAAAGTTAATGCTGAGTACTTTGTTATAATAGCACTTAAGCTAGGTTTATATTGTAAAATCGAGCAAACCCAATTTTTATATGAAGCACCTTAGCCATATTTATATATTACAAGTTATGACCTCATGGATAGTTTACATGTTTATGCCAAGGTAGTTTATTAGATTAGTATAGTATTTAAATTATATATTATGTAAACCTTCTAAGAACCGTCTAGTTCTAAGATAGAAGGCCTATATCTATTATTTTTAGCTTTATAATTTTTTTTCTGCTAGAACTAATAAAAATTTAATATACCTAAGTAAATTGTTTATTTATTGTATACTTATAATATATATATGCTATTTAAATATTATAATATATTTTGTATATATTTTTAAAAGCTATTTAATAATATTTAGATCTTTAAAACATATTAACTGAAAATATACCATCTTAAATAAGTAGTAATTATTATATTCTTAGGTTTAAAAAGAATTAAATTGATAATAGCATTTAGTTATAGTATTATTTAAGAAGGTTAGATGAGAAAAAGCTATTAAATTTTATAATAGTTAGTAATTATTAACAGAAAAAGAATAGTTTTTTTTAAAAGCTAGTAAAATATATAGTAATAGTTATAAATTTATATAAATATATAGCTATATTTAATTTATATTTTATAAAAAAACAAAAAAATAAAAATTTAAAAAGCTGATATTATAGTTTTAGTATAGAAAATTAATATTAAGTTATTTATAAATGTATTTAAAAAAATTTAGAGGTAAATAAATTCTTTATAATTTTTATATAGAATTTAGATTAATTTTAATTAAGTTTTAATATTGAAAAATAAAACTATTATAATAACTTATATATTAATTAAATAATTTTATATATATTAAAATGCTAATAAATTACTAAAGTTTACATAATTATATAAAATTTTTAGATATAAATAATTATAAAAGTTTATAAATTTAAAAAAATTAAAATTTAGCAAAAAGTAAAGAAGTTTTAAAATAATACCATTTTTTTAATTTAACTTTTAGTTATTTATAAGTTTAAATTTAAACAAAAAAGTAAAATTATAAATTAAATATATTATTTAGCTATATTTAGTTTTTTTAACTTAATTATTTAAGTATACATTTAGTTTAATTTTAAAAATTATATTATATTAGTTAAAATTAAAATTAATTAATTAGTAAAAAATATAATAGTTTATATTTTTATAACATAATTTTAATATATAAATATTATAGCTTACTATATAATAAATAAATATATTAATTAATAAAACTAAAAATAATCTTTATTTTTTAGTTTTTTTAACTTATTTAAGATTTTCTATAATTTATTATTAATTTTTTAATTTTTTTACTATGTTTATTTAAAGCTACTTTAATTTTAATTTAAAGTTTATTTTTGATTTTAGCTAGTTTACTATATAAATATATATATTTTTAAAATAAATTAAATATTTAATAAATTTAAAATTTAAAAAGTTTATTAGCTAAGTTACAATTAATATATTATTATTTTAAATATATAAATACTTATATTAATATATAAAAATAATATATTTTTACTTTTTTAAAAAACTAGATAGTAATTTATTATAAATTTTATATAAATTTTAGCAATTATTAGTTTTTTTAACTATTTTTAAGTTGTTTAAAGTATTTATAATATTTTAAACTTTTATTTTGAATTTATTAAACCTATTAAAAAAGTATTAATATTATAGCTATATTTTTAAAATAGTATATTTTACTTTAATTATTAATATATATTATATTTTTTTTTGCTTTTTTTTAAAAAAAATTTGTTTGAAATTACTATAAAAATAAAAATTTTATTTTTTTTTAATTTTGCAAAGGTAATTATTTATATATATTTAAATATTATGTTAATAAATTTAGTTTTTAATTTTTTAAATTTATTTATTTTAGCTTTTATTTACTTATTTTATAAATTATTTATATAATTTTTTTAAACTATTTTTATATATTAATATTTATTAATATATTATATTTTTACTATTATAATTATATTATATCTTATAGCTTTTAATATTTACTTTAAAAGTAAATTTAATATAATTAGAAAGCAATGTTTTTAATTTATTTTTAGCTTAAATTTATTAATAAATCTTTTAATATTTTAACTTTCTTAAATTTATTATTATTATTATATTTTTATCAAATTAAATTAGTAATAAATTATTTTAATTTTATATATAACTTTAATAAATTTTTATTTTTATTAGTATTTATATTTTAATATCTTTTATTTTTAATTATTAGCTATAAATACTTAAGTTTATATCTATTTATTTATTTTATTATTATATATTTACTATTATTTTTATATAGTTATATTATATAAAGCTATATATTTTTTATATTTTTTATATTTTTTTATAATAACTTTTAAATTAAATTTAATAAAAATTTAAGATTTTTAATTATTATAGTAATAAAAAAGATAGTAATTATATATTAGAATAGCTTTATTTAATAATAAGTTATATTTATATAAATATAAAACTACTATTATAATTTTTTAAGTAAGTAATTTATAAAAGCTTAAAATAAAACTATTTAAGTAAATTTATAACTTAATAATAACATTATTATAATATTAATATTAAAATTATTATATATATATTAAATTTTTTTATTATTTTTTTTTATATAAAAATATTTTTAGCCTAAAAACTTTACTTTTAAGTAATATTAATTCTTTTTTTTAAACTATTTTAATAATATTTTATAGTATAAAAGTAAAGCTTTTAAATTTTAAAACTTAAAAACTACTTAATTTTATTTATATTTTAAAAAAAATTTAATATAGCTATATATATAAAAATTATAATTTTTATAAACTTTTTTAAATTTAATAAAAGAAAAAAAAGCTTTAAATATACTTAAATTAAATTTATCTAAATTAGCTAAATAAGTTAAATTGATTAAGACTTTATTATAAAATATTTTATTTATTTACTTTTTATATATTAAAAAGTTATAATTTTTAATATAGTTTACTAAAAGTTTTTAAAATTTTTACTTTATAAACATTTATAGCTATATACTATAAATATAAAATATGTTATTTAATTTCTATTATATATAAATATGATTAAAATTTATATATTTTTAGCTATTTTTTATAACTTTAAAATATATTACTCTAATAATAAAATAAATATATATTAAAATATTAATAAAATATTATAGTTTATATTTTACTTATTTTATAAGTAATATATTATAAAAGTAAACTAATAATTATAAAAATATTATATTTATAACTATAAACTATAAATATTTAATATATATTTAAAAATAGTTTAAAATATAGCTGAAGCTAACTAAAGCTATACTTTAGTTAAATATTTAGCTTATTATTTAAATATAGCTATTAATAGTTTTAAAAATTCTGATTAAAGTAGAAAAAAAATTATAACTGTTTATAAATAGAAAAAAAATCTATTTAGCAAAAATAAAAGTAAATTTAAAAATATAAAAAGCTAAAAAAATAATTTATTAAATTTTTTAAAATAAAATATAATAGGTATAAATAGAAATATTAATTTAACTAATAAGATTAAATATTTAAAATAGCTAAAAAAAAGAATTATTTTTTAGTTGAAATTTTTTATTAAAAAATATAGTATTATAATAGTTATATTTAAAAGTTAGTTTTAAAGTAAATTTGAAAATAATTAGTAATTAATTATTATATTTTAATATTACTTTATTAATAAATAATAATAGGTAAGAATATAGTTATATAAACTAAAAAAAGATAATTTATATTATATATTATATTGAAATAATAACTTGGATAATAAATAAATAAATTTTATATTTAATATATATATATATACTTTTAACTTATATATTTTTTATATATGTTTGCAATTAATTTAAATAAACTGCAAATTTATAATATTTTAATTATTTGTTTTAATAATTTTTTATATAGTAAAGTACTACTTTAAATTTTAAAATAGCTAAAATATTGGCTTAATTTATTTTATATAGTAAAATAAATCTAACTTTTACTTACTTTTAAATAATTAAAAATACTTAAGCTATATATATAAATTATATAACTAAAAGCTATATAATCTTAATAAAATAATTTTAGCTTAAATTTTATAGCTACTAGCTATAAACTATAAGTTTAGATATTAAAAGATACTTTAATATAAATATACTTTTTTTTTAAATTAGTATAATTTTTTATATTAATTTTTTTTTAATTTAAATAATATTTAATATAAAATTTAATAAAAACTAAATATATATTAGTATTTTAAATTTTAATATATTATTTATAATATTATAATAATTAATTTATATTATTAAAGTTTTTTTTAAAATTTTAAATATATTTTAATATATCTAAATTTAAAAAAATACATATTTACTATTATATAATAGGTATACTTTTAAAAGTAGTTAATTTTTTTAATTTTTAAATAATTTTTAGTAAAATATATTAAGTTATATTAGTCTTTTAATATTTAAAAAGTATATAAATATAAGTTTATTTATTTATATTTAACTACTATTATAAGCTTGATTTTTAATACTTAATTTTTAGTATTTAATTTTTAAAAGTAAATAATTAATTATTTAATATTTTTTATTTTTATTGTTATATTATTATTATTTAAAATACTAATATTAGTTAATTATTTTCTTATATTTTAACTATTTTATTAAATTAAATTTTTATTTTATTATAAAGCTATAATATTTAAATCTTATTTATTTATTAATATTATATTTAATTTAAATATATTATACTTATCTTAAACTTTTATTAAATATAAAAACTACTATTTTTATAGCTATAAAACTAACTATTTACTTTAATACTATAATTATAAATTAAATAGCTTTTGCTACTTATTAGTTATAAAATATAGTTTAGTAAAAAAAATTAAATTTAATAAAATAGTTATTTATATTTAATAATTTTTTTAATAATTAAGGTTTATAACTTTATACTTTTTAATAATAACTTTTACTTTTTTATTTATATTTTATTTATTTATTTTAAAAAATTCTTTATATACTATTTTTAATATTTTTTTAATTGCTAATATTATTATTATTATTTATTATAGATAATATTACTTTATATCAATTTTTGAAAGCTAAATACATTTTTTTAAAAATAAACTATACTATATTATTTATAGTATATTATGTTTACTATTTATATTTAGATAATAAAGTTTTATTCATAACTAAATAATTAAATAAGTAAAAAAAAATATTTTTTTTAATTTTTAAGTTTGTTTATACTTTTTATTTACTATTTAAATTTAGATGTTTTAATTAGGTAAAAAATATATATATTTATTCTTATTTTAGTTATTGTATAATAATTGATTTAAAACTTCTATTATATTTTAAAAATAGTTAACTGTATTTAAATTATTAATAAAAATTTTATATTTTAAATTTTATACTTTTTTTTCTATACTTTAAAATTTTGAAATTTTAGACCATTCTTAATTAATATAAAAATAATTAAATAATGAAACCTTTTATTTATTTAGCTTTTAATTTAAATTTAATTTTACTTTTATATACCCTTAAATAGATCTATTTTCACTCTATTTTTCAAAATCTCAATATAAATAGTAGTATTAAGTTTGGTAAAGCCACTACTTTTATTTCTTAAGAGATTTGTTACAGCTTTATATATATATATATGTTGTATTAAGGTATTTTATTTATTTATAATACTGTGTCAATCATTTATTTAAATTATATAGTACAAATATAGCATTTGGCTATATTGATTTTAAATTAAACAATATAAAATAACTATATAATGTTCTTATATTTTGTTGTAGTCGTATTACTTTATTTACAATAACTTATCAATAAATTTGAAATTACTAATATGTTTTCAATTTTAAA
>JAWQFY010000599.1:0-25463 GCA_037055185.1 Capillidium rhysosporum | reverse complement strand
TATAAAAATTAAAAACAATTTAATTTTATTTATAATTAAAGTGTTTTTAATAATATTAACTAATAATAAAAGTATAGCTTAAAAGATTTTAAATATAATTTTTTTTATATTTTATAAAATAAAATAAGCTACTATTTTAATTAATTTAAAAGTTAAAAGAATATATTAAAAATTTAATATTGTTATATAATTTTTAAAAAATTATAAATAAAAACTTAAAAATAGATTAATAAATAAAGTAATAAATTTATTTATTTATTTTAAATTATTAATATATTAAAAGTAAAAAATACATATATTATAATAATTTTATAGTAATACTAAATATTATAATTATAGTAAAATTAATAGATTTACTATTATAAATTATAATACTTTAAGCTATACTTTTTAAATAAACTTATTATTAATATTAATAATATTTTAAAATATACAAGATAAAAAAAAAGGTATTAAGTATATTTTTATTATAAAAGTTAAATATAATCTATTTATACTTATAAAATAGCTAATATAAATAAATTTAAAATAGTTTTACTTATTTAATATATAACTTATTTTTTTAATTACAACTATATTTTTATAAATTTTGTATATTTAAGCTATTTAATAAAATTAAAAATTTATTTTTTTAGTATTTTAATAAGTTTAAAAATATAAATAGTATTTATTATATAATTTGTTATAACATTTTTTATTTAGATTTTTTTAAGTAATTTACATTATTTTGTTAATTAAATATAAATAATTTTTTATTTTTTTGTAACTTGAATTATATTGGTATTTTAATTGGAAAAGTAATTTTTAATATTTTTCTTAATATTTTTTTATTTAAAAACTCTATTTTAAAAAAATTAATTCAATTTAATTTAATTTTCAGCTAAATTAGCTTTGTAAACATTAAGCTTATGCTTAAGGTTAACAGGTTAAGATTAAGTTTTGTTATAGTAATTTTTTAAACTTTTACTTTTAATAGATATATTATTAAGATTTTCATTTATTAGTTTAGCTATATATATTTAAAATAGTTTTTATAAAAATAAAACCTTCAATTTCCTTCATCATAGTATTATAAGCTTTAATGTTAAAGCTAGATATTCTTAGAAGTTATATTTATACTGCCAGTGTTATTTATTAAAGTGAGTTAGTTGTTAATATTTAGATTAAATAAATTAAATATTTACTTATAACTCTTTTTTAAATTTAGTTTTAAATATATAGGTACCTATAACATTAGTGTTATTTAAATCTTTTATATCTAAGATTTTTTCACCTGTTTGTCATTATTTGTTAAGAAAATTTAGTTATTAGTATATATTTACTACTCATTTTAATTGCTATTGCAATCATTACTACTTAAATTATCTAATACATATTCAAAATATTTCAAAAACAAAGTTTAGAAAAATAGAATATATTATAACATATACAGTTTATGTATATGTATATTTTTGATATATTAAAGTTATAAGTATTTATATACTAAAGGTATAAATATTAAAATACCGAAGATTTGCAAAGTTTTGCTTTTAATTTAGATCAATTTTTCACTAAGCTAAATTATTTTATCTATAAAATAAAATTTGTGCTTTTTCGCTATTTAATTTTTATTGGCTATAAGAATTTGGATATTTTTCGTCATACCAAATTATTTTAGATGTTAGTAAACGATAATAAAGTGTTTTGGTAACCTAAGTATCCAATCTCGATCTATTAGCAGTTTAATGCTAATTGATGTATTGATTTCATCTTATATAAGGTAAGGTTTGAAGATCGACTATCAGCACTGTAATAAAAAACAAGTAATTTAGAACATACTGATACGTAGCATTAAACTTATAAATCGCAGTAGCGAAGCCGTTAGCAACTAATGTGATTATCATTATAAAGTAATATCGATTTACATCCTAATCGTACAGACTGATCTATAGTACATCTAATACAGTTGTTGATTGTTAAATTTTAAATTTGTTATAACAGCGTTTCGATCAAACCGTTATCCTTATTGATATATTATAATTCTACGCAACTCTGTAACCAAAAGTATTAGAAAGTTTTTTTTCTTTGTACATTCAACGGAAACGAACAGGAACAAGGACAGCTTTAAGATTTAGTGATAGAGGAGGGGTATGCTAAATTTAATTAAGCATAAAGATTCTTAGCTGTAAATAGATTAAAAATTTTGTTGTCACGTCATAAGATTTTCATCTCCAATTTAGAATCTGATGATGTCATACGTGTTTATAAAGACAACTTGGGGACACAGGGAATTGAAAGATAAAATATAAATTTGTTAAAGGATGAGATACTCAGTTTCCCAACCTGGATTTACTTGGATCAAGTCGAATGAAGGAGCTGTACCACCAAATGCAATACAGGGTGGACGCGAAAGTAACGGACAACCACTTTATATCTGCAGGTATATATACTTTTTAAACATAAATTATATTGATACTTTTTAAAATTAAAAAGACAGTTCCATAAAGGTGGGTTACATATAGGAAAAGCTGGTCCACATCTTAAAGGATGTTATATACCTTACGGAGGTAAAAAACCTTTCCTAAAATATAATTTACTTAGGTTTTATATAGATAAAGAACATTTCTACAAAGAGTACTTTGTACTATGTGGCAATGCCAGCCAACTTCGATGGATCGAAAATAAAGGGCAGTGCATACCTAGGGGTTGGACACCTTTAGAAGCTGGAAACGAGGAGGACGGTACCGAAGTAACTTTCGTTTATTTACTTTTAAGTTAAATATGATTTATGGTTTAGTTGTTTATAGGTAAATTTCCGTTCAGTGGAGGTGAGCAGATTGGTAAAGTACACCCTAATTGGAGTCACGGTTTAACTTTTGGTTATGGCGGTAAAGAAAATTCCGTGCCCGAAGGTCAGAGTTATTTTGTACTCGCTACCTTATAGTTCTCCCTCTTCACTATGATTTTAATGGAATGAAGGATCGTTTTATAAGTTTTTATTGTTGAGTTGTAAAATAGACTTAACATATATTGCTTATTTTATAGTTAACGAATTTTTTTATTCTATTAAAATTGGGATATATAATTTTTAATTAAATATTTGAAATTTTTATAAATGAGGTGATTCAACAATATATACTCGTTGTTCCATTATATTTGGTAAAGGCAAGCTGAAAGGCATACTAAAACACCAATAGAAACTAAGTTAAGATATTAAAATATATATATATATATAATTTAAGGTTGATTGCTATATAAAAAAGATTTAAATATATTAGGTTAATATGAAGCAACATATATATTAATATCAAACTATAATCTTATATAGCTACCAAAAAAGAACACTCTTTTAAAGCTATCCTCTAATAATGAAATCTAAAAATATAAGTGTACCCAAACAATTTATCAGAACTTTTCTCTTTAAAAGTAGTATTAAATAAATCAACTAATTTTTTCTATATATTTTAAAATTCCAAATTTAAGCAATAAAGTTGAAACTAACTTTAGAGTTCGAAATCAAAAGAGCGATAAATGTAAAGGATAAGGTAGAAAAGGACTGTATGAAGGGTAGAATTAAGTTAAATAGGAAAAAAAATGTAATGCACAGCTGTGAAATCTAATTCCACCTAATATATATATATGAATACTAGTAGTAAATAGAGCGAAGTAAACGGTATATACGAAAATGGAATTATAAATAAAGTTAATAGCAGTTATAAATTGAAAGAGAAAAAAAATCGATATAAATCATATTAAGCCATTGATTTGTTATCAGAAGCTAAGAGTACAATAAATAAAGATGAGAAGTTAAATTTAAAAACAACCAACTACACGTAATCTGGAGCAAAATTAGAGAGCCTCAGTAAATTAGAAAAATACAAGAAAAAGAAATTTAAACTAGGAGTTGACTCAAAGATTATTAAAAATCAATAAGAATGATAGGTTTTATAGTATTAACTAAAACTTTAAAACACAACTAGTTAATTTTAAACACATTCTAAGTACGAAGCTAAAAGGGAACGTATATATAATTTGTTCAATATACTAAATCAGTTTGAAAAGATAGTTACTTTCTCATTCATTTATTTTTAACTAAAAGATTAACTTGTTCTTAATTCAATTTGTTTGAATGTTGTGTATGCTTGAATAGTGTATCCTATCTTTTTGTATACTTATACATTTGCTTTTTTTTCGTCATATTTTAGTGAAGTTACAATAGCCCATACATTTATAAGATTTGATAGATTCAGTTAAAAATTCTATTGTATAGATTTAATACTAATTAAAGATGTGATCTGATACTTGTTATCTGAATAATAATCTCAATATAGTTGAGTTACTTAGTCTATAACAATTATACTTTACCATACTTGGTCAATCTAAGGCAAAGTTATACATAATATTCAATATGTTGGAAATATTCGACTGCCTGTTAGTTAGTTTCAAACATGACCTTCTGAACACACTCTCCATCATCACTTGCAGGAATCGGATGGTTGTAGTTTAAATTAGTATTTCAGTTCTTGTTCGTTACTTTATATGTCCCCTTACATACCTTAGTGCTGCTATTTCATATTTTGGTTTTGAATACCTTAGCTAAACCCTACAATGGCTTATTTCTATCATTACTCTTGTCCAACTAGATTTTTTAGATTAAAGATTTGGTATTTAATTAGTTTGGGTCAAGTGCAAAATTTGAAATTTTAAAAATAAAATAAAAGTTTAATATAGTAAATTTCGATTTTTCATTTTTAATCATAATATTAATATATTAAAAAAAAGTAAATTTACAATTCAAATACTTTTAAAGTTTCCTAAGAAAGTTTTATTATTATTAATCTATTTAATTAAACTCTAATAATTTATGTCTAATATGATTTATAACATCTTTTCTTTCTTTAATTTTGTTATTAAAAATATCTAAATTTTAAGTATATACTCCTATATTATACTTAATAGTTTAATACTTATGAATGTAATTAAAACCTTATTCTAGATTATTATATATTTTAAAAAAGTATAGAAATATCTTTACTAAAAGTAAAGAATATGTCCATAAATGTTAAAATATATACTTTTCTCTTAAACTTCTTTTTAATTACTTTAACTTTAAAGTTAAACATTATTTTATCAATTTAAATACTATATATTTAGTTTTAATTTTTTATATGAAATACTAAGTTAAATAAAATAATATTTACAGTAATTTATATATATATAAAATTAAGCTAGTAAATTTAATACATATACATTTTAAAATATTTATAAATATATTTATCTTTTAATAAAAATAATAATTTATTATTTTCTAGTAGCTAGAAAGTTATTTTCTATTTTAAAGTATGTGTTATAAACTACTTTATAGTTTCTAATATCAAGTATATTAATAAGTTTATTTTAATTCAAATAAAGCAAAAATCCTATTATAGATAAATTAATTCCTCTTTTCATTTAGATATAAAAATTCCTAATTTGAAAAACTATATTTTCTTACTTTAAAGTTATTGAGTAGTATTTAGCTCTAGCTAAAATAGTAACTATCAAAGTATACTAAGATATATAACTTGATATTATAACTTTAAATTTTAGTTACTCTTATTATCTATTATAAACAAATACTTATAAATTTTAATGCTTTTAATTTTTACTTATAGTTAGATTTTGCAGTCTACTAGTAACTCTACTATAAATACTTTACTAACACTATATAGCTTAATAACTTTTTCTACCTTATATATAACTATTATTATTCTAATTTAGTATATTTTTAATTTATTATATAGTAGATCTACTAACAAGCTATATTATATTTTATTACTCTTATATTGCTTTACTATATATTTTATATTTTTGATACTTTATATTTTATATCTAATCTTAATAAGAAAAGCATTATAGAAAAAGTTGATAGTATTATAGTAAAATATTTAAAACTTCTAAAATATTATATAAAATACTAAAAGTTTTAATAATAAAAAAAGTTTAATATAGTTTTTTATTTAATAATAATAATTGATATTTTTAATATTATATTATATTTTATTATTATTTTAGTTTTTTTTAAAGTATTTTTAAATAAAAAAATATATAATAGTTTAGTTTATTAGTTATTAAACTTAAAAAGGATAAAAAGTAAATAAAAATAAAAATAAAAAATTTTTATTAAAGAAAAAAATAATGCAATATTTAATAAAATTTAAATTTAAAATTATTAAATTAAAACTTAGTAAATAAAATTCTTACTTTTAATTTTTATTAAGATTTTAAAAAATTTAAAATTACATTGATATTAAATTTATTATTTAAATCAGTACTTTATAACTAAAATATTTTATATGAAATTATATATATTTTAATTAAAATAACTAATTATATCTTAATTTAATAAAATAAATTTAATAATAAAAATAAAAAAATATAATAAATAATAAAAATAAAAATAGAAAAAAATTATAATAATTTAAAAGACTATTATTTTAAAAAATTTATTTTAGTTTATAAAATATAATAAATAAAGAAATTATATATATATAGTAATAAAGTTTTAAAAAAATAGGTTTAATATAAAATTTATTTTCTAATATTATTAATTTACTTAAAATTAATAAAAGTAGTAATATTTAATAAATTAAATAATAATGCTAAGGAATCTAAGCTTATTTTATAATTTTATACTTTTAATTAAAAAAACTAGTATAAAATAATAAAAAATAAAAAAAGTATTTTTAGCTATAAAGTTTTAATAATTTTAAAGGTTTTATAGCATTAAACTAAACTTATTATTAAAAATAAAAATGAAAATAAAAAATATTAATTTTATTTTAAAAAAAATGGAAATTTTTAATAAAAAATCAACTTTTTACTAATTGCTTTATATATATATTAAAATTTCCAAGTTAAATTAATTTCATGTTAATTAAATTAAATTAAATTTAGAAAATATAATAGAATTATTACAATATTAATATAGATAATTATAACTAGTAACTAAAATTCTAATAAATAGTTATAACTTTAGTTATTAAGTACTTATATTTACTAAAAAATTTATATATAAGTAATTTAATAAAAAAATTTAGATAAATGCCTCTTTTTATTATATTTAATTATATATATTATAATTTATAGCTTTATTATATAAATTTCAAATGGTATTAAAAAATTCTAAAATAAGGCTAATGCTAGTTTATAGCAAACCAGTAGAGTTAAGAGTATATGATAATAATTTTGTAAAAACTGTAAGAAAGCTATATACCTAAGCCTTACACTTTATACAAAAATGCTAATTCTATCTCCTTAATCTTTTTTTCTAAATCAAAAATTTGAAATGATTATATTTTAATATATTTATTTATATTTTCCAAAGATAGCTATTTAAAAATATTTGGTAATATATATATTTTTTTATTTAAGCTGTTTTAAAATAAACTTTAAACTATAAAAATTTAGTAGTCTCCCTAACATATATTTAAACTAAGTACAAATATAAACTAAAATGTTAAAATTATAATTTAATTCAAAAAGTATAACTAGTTTTTTAAATTTTAATTCTTAAAAACTAAATTCTCTTAAATTTTAAATTTAAAATAGTCAGGATCAAATTGCTGTAATCTAACATAACCATCTTCTCCACCACTAGCAAAACTAATTTATATTTAGATTTAAATTATGTATTATAAATTACCCTTTTCCAGTAGGCTGAACAGCTATAGTATTAATAGGTCCGAAATGACCTTTGAGTCTGCCTAATTCCTCAGCCAGGATTTTGTGATAAAATCTACATTCGAATTTACCTTGTCTAGCTGAGGTTGTGGTTACACTCATTGCCTCTTGACCACCACCTACAACCACCTAAGATTTCAATTAGCTCATAGTAAAATATAACTTCCTTACAAATTCTTGAATAGGTGTAATTGAGGCGGAGTTAAGTGGAGTATCGGTTGAGTAAGATTTAAGTACGTTTAAAGTAGTAGTTTCGATAAGCTATTTTGAAATTAAAATTAAAAATGTATAAACTATATACCTTAGCTTCTTTATCTTTAGAAGAAGTGATAAAATAGGTCTTATCTTCAGAAAGTTGAATATCTGTTATTTGCTCAGTGTGAGGTTTTACCGATTTTAAAGTTTCTCCTGACTTTTAAAAAATTAATGTAAATCTCAATTTAAAAGATACCTGCCAGTCAATGATGGAAACTGAGCCATCAACGTGACCTACTAGCAAAAATTTATCGAAACCAGCCCAAGCTGCCACAGTAAATTTCTTAGCAGATTCGCTTGGATTCGTGATAACAGAAACAGGATCTTCAGATTCTATATATAAAATCTTAGAAAATCAAATTTATATAATTTATACGTTTGGAGCCAGCTTTCTCATCAATATTGTAAATGGTAATGCCACCGGGATGACCCATTTGTTTTTCAGTAACCATCAATACTTTGTCGTCTCTTTCTGAAAATTGAACTCTTTTAATAGCGGTCTTTTCATTCCATGTAAATATACAAATGCCGGTATTAACCTCCCAAAGCTTAGCTGTATTATCAGCTGATCCAGTTATACATATAGTAGTTTCATCTTCATTTATTGTTAAAAATATAAGTAAAAAATATAACTTACTATTAACATCTACAGTGTAAATAGAACCATTATGTCCAGTATATGTGCCTAATCGTTCTCCGTTATGAGAATACCAAACACTTGCTACTTTATCCTTAGCAACCGTGAATAAAAGATCGCCTTCACGATTAAACTTAATTTGAGTTAAAGGACGAGTATGACCTTGGAGTAGAATAGGACGCTAAAATTATAAAATATACGCTTTTTAAATACTGTTGTGAATTTAGATGTACCATTTCTAAAGTTTTATGCTTTCAATTGTTTTTCTTGATGAAACAAAGTTCAAAATTTGCGTAGAAAACAATTTTTTGGCTAGAAAATATTACTTCTGTTGATTAGTTAACTCGAAGTTTTAGTAAAATTTTTAGAAAAAATTGAGACTAACTTTCAATGATTTTTCAACATAGTTCAAGGCTAAGGCCAATATTCAAAAATACTGTGAGAAGTGGGAGTAACTTTATTGTTCCGCCTGTATCATCTAAATTCCGAAAAGCAATAAATAGACGTTATCAAAGTGATGGAAGTAAGGATGTTATTAAAGAAGTTAGAGAGGCATTAAGTTTAGTTACACATCCAGGTAATAAACCAAACTAATAATATTATTTATTTTTATTTTGTTAGTTCATGTAATAGGTTGTAAAGGGAATCAAGGATTCAATGGAATAACTGTATCTTCAGTGACAAGTTTATCCCTTTCACCTTTACCTTTGCTTACATTTAATATACGGCTACCTTCTTCTTTTTCAACGACTCTACATGAAACAAAACTATGCTCGATAAATACTTTAACCACTTCTCAAGCTGAAATTGCAACATTATTATCTAAACCAAAAGCTACTTTTGATAAAGATGCTATTCACAAAATATTCAGTGAGGATTTAGCTACGGGAATACCTTTTTTGTCTGAATCTTTGATAAGCTTTCTTTGCAAAATACATAGCGTTTTGGTTGTTGCTGATCATGAGATTTGGGTTGTAGAGCCTATAAAAACAACTCTTACAGAAAATACATCTAATAATCCTATAGAGAACAACACTTTGAATAAGATAGGTTTGCTTTATGGTAATAGAACGTATTTAAAGGCTCCTATCAGTTCAAAGTTAAAAGAATTTGATGATTCTGAAAATAAATAATCGTTTCTCATCTCTTGTTTGCAAATTAGGTTTAATTTAAATTTGAAATATATAATATATTCTTTTAACTATGGAGTACAGATGCAGTAGTTAATTTTAGATGCATAAAAATACAAATGATATATAATAAAATTTACTAGTGTTATAAAAAGCATTGATTGACTTTTATTTCCATTACATTATGGCGCAATATGTTGTTTTGACCATACCAACTTTCTTTTTATTGTAATTTATAGTTCTGAACATAGATATTTTAATATTTTAAATTTTCCTCTAAATTAACTTTGTCTTTCAGAACTAGTGTAAAAATCTAGGACTGATTCCAAATTTTAGACCAAAATCTTAAAATTGTAGATTTATATCCAACATTAATGCATGGTGCTAACAATAAAATAAAATATATACAGCTTTAATTCAATATATTATCATAGCATTTATAATTATCTATATTATTTTATTTAAAACTAAATAAATACTACAATTAAGTAATAAACAAAAGTTAACTGCATTAAAATCATATATAGTAGCATACTAATTTTTAAGTATAACTGATTAAATTTAGTAGTTTGTTTAAACTTATATTAAATTTTATAAACTTCAAATTAAATAAAATTACTAATTTGTTTAAAAATAAATTAAATATAGCAATTTATAAAGTATTATAAATATTTTAAACTTTAAAGTTAGAAATTTAGTAAAAAAATCATATAATTAAAAAAATTAATATAATAAAATACCAAATACTTATAAATATATATACCACTACTTTAAGATAAGTATTAGTAAATAATTAATAATTTGAAAAGTATTACTAAGCAGAAGATTAGCTACTTTTAAAAGTAGCTTATTTTTATTTAAAAAGCTTAATAAAAGTTTAAAAACTTAATATGATTAAGTTTTAACTAAATAAATAAATATTATTTATTTAGTTATATATATATTTAAAATTTTAAAACTTTTAGCATATTTTATCAAAATTTATATAAAAAATAAAAAATTTAAAAGGTAAATTAGCTATATAGTAGCTAGGTCTTTTATTATAATATTTTTTTAAATAAAAATATATTATAGCAATTTTAAAAAAAAGATATATTTATATTAAAGTGCTTTTTTAGTATTTAACTTTATAATTTACAAAAAGTAGCTATAATTTTTAAGTTTTTTACATATTATTAAGACTATATAGCTATTTATAAGTTTTTTTAGATTAACTTTATTAATATTTTGTTTTTTTAATATGTTAAAAAATAAATAATATTTTCAAAAGTATATTAGCTATTTTGTAGCTAGTACACTTTTTTAAAATTTAGATATATTAAATTATACTTAAAAAGTTTAAAGAAAAAAAATTAATAAAGATATATAATAAATACTATTTAAATTAGTAAATTTTTTATTATAAAAAATTTTAATTAATAGCTTTAAAAAAAAGTATATTTATATTAAAAAATATTTTTAATATTTAATTATATAGTTTATAGCTATTTTATTAAAACTATATAATATTTATAATTTTTTTTTATTAGCTTTACTAGTAATTTTTATAAAGCTAAGATTTTATAAAGCTTTTTTTACTAAATAAAAAAAAACATAATATAAATTTATAAATTAATAGTATTTTTTTTAATATATTAAAAAAGGTAAAATGCAATTTTAATAAACTTTTTTTATAGTATTTTTAAGCTAAGCCTAAAAATATTTAAATATTTTTAATTAGATTAAATTTTAAGCTATATAAAGCTTTTTATTATATAAAAAGCTAGCTAAAAAGTTTAATGCTAATGTTTTTAATATAATTTTTAGCTAACTTTATTAATTTAAATTTTTTTAAATTAAAATTAGCTACTTTTAAAATAGTTAATTATTATTTTTATAATTATTATTATATAAATATATTATAATATTATAAGCAAAATAAGCTTATATATAATAATATTTAATATTATATATTTTTAATTTATAAAATATTTTTTTAATATTTTATATATTTTTCTAATAGTTTATTAAAATTAAAATTAACTTTTTTAAATATATTTGCTAAATATAATAATTTTTTTTTAAATATAAAAACTTTTAACTAAATTTAATAAATTTTACTAAAATATAATAAAATACTATATTTAAAATTTTATTTATGTTATTAAGTAAAATAAATAAACACTTTTAAATTTTAGTTAGTTTTTTTATTTATTTTATTTTAAAATAAAATTAGCTACTTTTAAATATAGCTAATTATATATATAATTTAAAAAAAAGGTGTTAAAGTTTAATTTATTAAAAGTTTAAATATAAAAAAATTATTTATAAATGTTTAAAGCTTTAAAATAAATAATAATAAAGCTTAGTATAATAAAATAATAATATATATATATATTTTAATAATAATAAACTTTTTAAGCTTATTTACTATATATTTTACTAATAAAAGCTAGTTTAAAATTTTACTTTATATTTGAATATTAATTTTAAATATTTGTATTTATAATATAAAGTTTTTATTTAAGTAATATATAATTTAAAAAAATTAAAATTTTATTTTTACTTGATATTGCTTAAAATTATCTAGCTTTTAAATTTTAAATAAGTAGTAAATATTAATAATTAAGGTTTTTAAATACTAATATAATTAAAAAATAGGTTTTGTTAATATAAATTATATTATAATAGTTTTTATTTTAATTTTAAATTAATATATATTTAAAATTTGCTATAAATAAAAAATTATTTAAATACTTTAAACAATAAAAAAATATAGTTAACTTATTTTACCTTTTTATATTTTAATTTAAAAATAATATTTAAATAGTATTTAAATAACTTTGATAAAATTTTATTATTATTATAAAGTTTAATAAATATTATAAAAAGTATAGTTTTAAAAAATAAAGGTAAACTTTTTAATAAATTAAAATAAAATAGTATATCTTAAAACATTTAAAATTTTTAAAAACTAAATAAAATATAAATATATTATTAAAATATTATTATATTTATTTATGAATTATATATTAATGTATAAAAATTATAGCTAATTTTATTAATTTAATAATAAGCTATTAAATTGTTAACTTTATTTAATTATATAGAATTTTAAAATACTTAAAAAAATATATAACTATAACATTTTTCTTAATTTATAAATTTTTACAATATTTTAAAAATTAGTAATATTTTTACTAGCTATAAAAAGTATTTATTAATTTTATATATTTATAATGTTTTCAAAGCTAGATAAAATTTATAGATAATGTCATAAAAATTTTAAAATTCCTTAAAGTTTTACCAAAATTTAATAATTAAATAGCTAAGAACTTAATTTATTTTTAAGATAAATTTAAGTAAATATATACTCTTCTTATATATACTATAAGTTGTATTGTAGTTTTTGTTACAGTAAAGAGAAATAATAATGAAAATGATGAGAAAATAATTGCTATAGCTTGACAGTTTAAGTAAAAATTATAAGTAAATTCTAATTAATTTCATATTACTTGATCTTTTTTAAGTTAAAGTTAATCTAAGTTTTTAACTTGCTCTTACATTTTTATATAATTTGGAAATGTAATTTTTTAAGCTTCCTATAACAATAATCAGTATTATCAAACTCATTTTTAAAATTTTTAGAAAATTTGATATAAGATTCAAAATTTACCACTTTTTTATGTAGCATGAATACTATATCTAAATTTAATTAATGCTTTTATAATAAGCGCTACATATCGTAGGATAGGAAAGAGTTAATTAATAGAATGGCACAAATCACTACAAAAATAGATCACTTCTTAAATTTACATAGAATAATTTAATACAAATTAAAACCAATCACGTTTTAATTTAAATAAAAAACGTGTAAATAGTTCTCTAAACTAAAAGTTTAAAACAGGTTTAACCTATTTAAAGTTCATCCTTATTCTCATCAGATTCAGCCTCAGCTTCCTTGGGAAGGGTGTAGCTAGCATCGTTGCTAGGCAAAATGTTAATAAAAAACTCTAAAAAATAAGGTAGTTTACCTGGCGTTAGCCTTGAGGAATTCAGCGAGCGCTTCTTTGGTACGATCACCGTTGTAATCGATGATTTCATTGGACTTAGCTTTGACAAGCTTGATGGTGGGGAAACCGGTGATCTCGAATTTGGTGCCGAAGGGCAAATCGTTGTCGATGGAGTCCATCTTAGCAATGACGATGTTGTTCTTTTCCTTGTATAAATCACCGAGCTCCTTGTAGATGGGCTCCAACTTCTTGCAGTGACCACACCAGGGAGCGTAGAATTCGATGAGGACATCCTTCTCCTTGTCGTTAACAATAGATTCGTAATTGTCAGCGACAACTACAGTGACAGACTCATCGTTCTTCTCGGGGATGGGAGCCGATTTGATGGAGGGCTTCTCGTCACCGGCTAAGTAGGATTTTACAAAATCCTTGATGGCGTCTGAGGTGAGCTCTTTAGTCTGGTCGAGGGGGAACTTGGCGTTGGGTTCGAGCTGTTGGATACCAAAGGCAGGGAACTTCTCTTTGAGGTTGATGGATTCAGCATGTCTGGCGTATTTGGAAGCATCCAAGAACACAAAGTTTACTTTACCTTTATGCTCTTTGGCAAGATCCTTAAGTTCTTTGTCGAACTTTTCACGGTCCTCCTTCTTGTCAACGAAGATGTAAGCTAAAGGTAATTTAGCTTCCATGTAGGTGTTGAAATTGTTGGGGCCGACTTCATCGATTAAAGGGATGGCGGATTTCTTAACGAAAGCTTCGATGTCGTCGGAAACAAGCTTACCGTCGTAAATGTTCTTTCCTTCATCAAATTTCTTGTAGACGACTACGTTGGGAAGTTTGACGTCTTCCTTCTTTGCCAATTTGGCGTCAGCAACGGTACCGAATAAGTAAGTGTTACGGTGCTTCTCAGCTAACTTTTCAAATTCTTTGTATTCATCACTGGTTTTGTCTGCAAAGAAACCGACTACAACAACGGTATCATCTTTAGTAAATTTATCGAAGCTGTCGGAGGTAACATCAGAAACAGCGGGTAAGGATTGTCTAAATAGTTTTAATTTAAATACAAAATAGTATAACTAAACTTACTTCTTCATGTAACTTTCAATTTTGTCAGCTTTACGCTCACCTTCATAATCGGAGACATTACCTTCCCTACAAAAGTTAGGATTTTAACATGTTAAAAAACTACTTGAAAACTTTAAGGGTGGGGTAGCCTTGTACTCCTTGATCCTGACAAAGGTCAGTTTCTTTGGTACAGTCAACCTTAGCTAATTTAATGCCTTCAGACTTTAAGTTGGTGGCAGCAATTTCGTATTCGGGAGCTACAAAAATGTTAAAAAAAGTATAAAAAAGAAATACCTAAAGCTTTGCAGTGACCACACCAAGGAGCGAAGAATTCAATCAACATTAATTTTTCAGCATCGACGGTAGTTTTGAAAGAGTCTTTAGTAAGATCCAATACATCGGAAACTACTTTTTCTTCACCACGGTAACCAGCAGCAAACAGTAAGGTAAAGGCCAATGGAGTAATAAATTTCATTTTATGTTGATATAGGTTTAAAGACCTTGCGATTAAAAACGTATGGAAAGCAATATTTGTCGTTTTTATAGTTGACGTTTCAACATGCTTAGCTATTAAGCTTCATTCAATTAAAATAAATTATTTTTAGATGATATCTCACTTGATGACTCGTTTAGAATTGATTGGATTTCACTTTTATAGTGATGTTTGGAGTGACAAATTCTATGGATAGCTAATTTAAACTTTAGGAGAACTTATTTTAATTATTAATCAAACGTACATAAGCCACAACTTTGGATTATTAGCACGTTTTTCGCTTAAGTATATGCAAAAGATAAAACGTTTGAAATATCAGACAAAGGTATGCAATGAATGAGGCCAACATACCTACTACTTTATTATTATTAGCAAGTTATTGATACTGTTGAACTTTTAAGTTAGATCTTAAGACCAGAAAAATATGTTAAATTTGATACATTTTTTCGTTTAGTATTTGACAGCGTATATGTAAGGATCGATATCATTTGTTTAGTTTTGTATAACTTATATGATACTCTAAAAAGTAAATTGCTTCCACCAACACCACGCATTGAAAATTATAACTACGTCATATTAAATTAGGTACCGTTTGGTGATTTATTATATAGATAACCACCATTATTTATTAAGTACTAAAATTAATTATTATATTAAATTATTGGATGTGGAATTGCTCTTTAACTTTTAATTATTTAATCTCAAACAAATCCAACTTTATACTATCCTGAGTTAAGAATATCATAGACTAGTGTTTATTATATATAATAAGCTTTGAAAGATAATATCTATAGTAAACTTTATATATAGGAAATATATATTGCATTTCAATTTTACATTATATTTCATTTTCAGTAGATATATGCTAAAACATTTAAAATTATTTTGTTTAATTCTATGGAAATGCTTTTTTAGCTTTTTTTAATTTAAAAAAATTAAGTATAGTTTAAATATACTATATAATGCATATAAATACTTTTTTATATAATTATTATTTATAATAGTTTAAAGTTTAAACTGTAAAAGTTAATATTTCTAAATATACATACTTTTATTTTAGTGGATTAAATATTAAAAGATGTGAAAAAGTATATTATATACTATAAAAATATATAAAATTAGAATTATTTTTACTTATATTTATATTTTTATAAATTATAGATTTTTTATAATAGATAAACTAAAAATATAAAAGCTATATATTTTTTATAATTAATTAAAATAATTAGTTAAAAGCATAATAATAATAAAATTTCAAATTATACTAATATTTTATTAAAAAAAATTACTAGTATATGAGTTTTATTTGCTAAATTTTTATATAAATAGTTAGCTAATATATAAAACTATTTACTAAAAAAACATTAATTATTATTAATATTTATAAGTAATAAATAAAGTAAGCAGTTTTAAAATTAGCTTAGTATAAGTAAATTAAGCTATAATAATAGTAATACTAAATAAAAATATAAATATAAAGTAAATATAAAAGTTTATAAAGCTATATTATATTTTTATATAAGTTTAAAGTAAGTATTTAAAAAAGCTATATTAAAATATTATAAGTTATTTACTAGCTATTAATATTATTTATTTTAATATTTTTATTAATTTAAAAATTTTATTACTTTTAAATTAATTTTATCTTTTTTATTAAATATAAAAATTTCTGATTTAGAAAAAATATTTATTTAAAATTATTAAGTTATATTTTACTTTAATAAAAAAAGTCACTTTTTTTAATTATATTAAAATTTTACTTTATATTAGTAACTATTAATATATATTATAACATTTAGTCTAAAATATTATATTAAAGCTAATATCTAAGTTATACAATATAAGGTACTATAATAATATAGTAATTATAAATAGCAAAAGTTTGCTTAAAAATATATATAAAAGTAGCACTACAATATTAGTATTATTATTAATATGTAATATAATGACAGTTATAATTTAATAAACAATAGTTTCAATATTAATGTTAGTTTTTCTTTTAGTAAAGTTAACTAGTTTGTATATATAAGGTAGTCAATTCATTATATATACAACTAGAAAGGTAAGTTTTCTAGTAGCAAATATGCATAAAAAATATAAATAAAATAAGTAGAGAAGAAAATTATAACAGCTTTTATTATAGATAGTTACCTCAACATTTTCAAAAAAATAAGCTAAAAAAAATAGAAAATAGAAAATAAAATTATAAAAAAAACTTATTATATAATATTTAGTTGATTTTAATATAAATTTTTAATATATTTATATGATAATATTGTTTATTAAAAGTAGATAGAATTTGTTATCTTTTTAAGCCTTGATAGTTTACACTAAACTTTATTTATAGATATATTTTAGATAAAATTTTTAAGTTAAAATAACTAAATAAATAAATAAGTCTTTGTTCTAAGCTTATTTAAATATTCTAAGCTTTATTAATATATTTTTAATTTATTACCAACAAATCAAAATAAAGTTATAATACTAGAAGTAAAATTTTAAAAGTTGGTAAATTATTATTTTATTAAGTAATAGAATATTACATTATCTTTTCTTTTAGTAAAATTGTAGATAAGGTAAGCTGTATTAATATAGTTGTAAGCTGATTTCCATATAGAGTTTTTAATATTATATTTCTTTTATTTAACTAGATACTACTTTTCCCTTTTATAGATTTTACAATTAAGTATGTATTTTATCTTAAATTTAGTGTTGGAGTTTAATATTATATTAATTATCAATATTAACTTAACATTTTTTTTAAATTTTGTTAAGTGGAATATATAAAAGATGCAATAGAATTTTTATATATTTAGAAGATCTAGTTAATAATTAAAAGGTTTTACTTTTTAAGTAATCTTATATAGTTTATATTTATATAGTGCTAACTTTTTAGTAGATTTTAATAGTAGTAAGTTTTTACTATTAATATATATATAATTTTTAACTTTCCATTTAGGATCTAGCTAGTAGTTTGCATTGGTATTTTTCTGTTATTATTTACTGGCATTCCTAATATTATATTAGACTTTATTTTAGATAAATTTTATATTTTTGAAAATTTCTATAGTAGATAATAATTATGCATTATTTAGAACAATTAGTATTTTGAATATATAAAAGTAGAAACTATAATTTATAAAAAAGAGAAACCTTTAAGTTAAGACTTGTTTGCTATTATTATAGATATAGTAAATAAAAAATAATATTCTTATCTAGTTATTTTGTAAGTTATTTATATAGCAGTAAAGATACTGTTTGATTGTTTAATTTATATTTTTAACTTATCTATTAGCTTAGAAGTAATACAATAATATTAAGCTTACTTTAATATCTAAGCTTTTACAAATTTTATTTTATAGCTGAGTAATAAATTAAAGCTTTAGTTTAATATAATGTTTAGAAATAAGCCTTTTTAGCAAAAGATTTTTTTTTATAAATAATTGTAATATCTTATACAATAACATTTTAGTAGTGCATAGTATTGCTTTAATATACTTGCTAAATTAATTAACAATGACTATTATAGCATTAATATTATCTACATTAGATAGTTTTATTATAAAGTTAATACTTATCTTTTCTTATAGATGTCTTGGTACTAGTAATAATTATATGAGTTCTAGCTATAATAGGTAGTTATTTTTTGCATAATTACAAATGTAGCGCTTTTTCAAATATTTAGTTATCTTATTCTTTAGTTTAAATCAAGTATAAGTTTATTGTATCAGTTTGATAGTCTTATGTATTTCAAAATATTTGCTAATAAAATAATTATAGCTTTTAATAATAATGGTAAAGTGTAGGTAGGTATTATAAATATATTTTATTTCTTAATACTATATATCTATTTTATATAAAAAGTAGTTTATATATTTTTTAGGCATAGACTATATTGTAATACTTGTCTAATATTATTTATTTTATAAAACATTTAATTAATAATTAATTTATTAATATTACTTGCATAATCTTCAGCTTTCATCATTTTATCTATTACTTATTCCTTTAAGTAAATTTTTACTTCTAACAATATTTTGCTATTTATTCTCTAAGTAGTGGTAATACTTTTATTGTTTTAGCTATTAAAAGTATTATTAATTATTATTAGTAGCTGATATAGCTAAATTATAATTTTAATATTAATTTTATTAATTTTTTGAGTAGTATACTTATAGTTAGTCCTTTGCAATAATATATTAGCTATTTGATTTAATTTATTCAGCTTATAAAAAATTCAAAAATTGTATTTTTATAGCATAAGAAACTATTATATCTATTTTTGGTTTATCATTTAGTATTATTTATAGTATTTAAGTACTTTATGATTAGATTGGATAAGTAGCTAGTATACCAAATATTGTAAGTAGTATTTTTAATGTTTTAGTACCAAAATAATAGCAAGTATTTCCTTATTATAAATTGAATAATTTAGCTTTATAGATGTTGTTTTTTTATTATAAAATGCTATTAAGTATTTAATCCTGTTTTGGTCTTTTTAAATTAATATAGCTTTAATAGTAAAGTTTGAAGTATTACATTCCAGTATAAAAAATTTATTAAAGTTTAGTTGTAAAAGTATAGAAGCTATTATAAAAAAGCATTTGACTTTTATAAAAGCAATATTATATTTTTCATTTTAGGTAAAAAGTATTTTATTAAATATTAGGTAGGTAAGCAGTGCTATCACTTCTAATAAGTTGGCATAAAATTGCTATAAAAAATTGATAAAGCTGAAAAAACTGCAGATTTCTTTATAATTTTGTAGCAAATAAATATTTTTGATATTATATGCTTTATTTAGTATAATAATATACCTATTTTTAAATAAAATGTTATTTAAAAACTATATCTTTTCTTTAAAAAACTTACATTTTTTTAGCTTTAAGTAAATATTGGCTTTGTTAATTTTTTTTATAATTAGTTGTAGATGCTTTTTGTATTTTTCTTAAATCTTTAAAAATATTAATATATTATTAAGGTACACTATGCAAAACTTATAATTATATAAGCTAAAAACTATGTCTATTATATATTAAAATATGCTTAGTATATTTTTAAATCTAAATAGTATTACTTTATATTAAAATATTCTACAATAACAACAAAAGATAATAAGATATTCTTATAACTTTTTTACCTGGATTTAGTAAAATATATTTTTCAAGTTGACTTTTAAGTATATTATTAATTTAGCTATAAGTATTAAAATTTATTTGAGTAGTAGTAATAAATAAGTATTAGTTTTTGTCATAGCATTAAATTTCTAATAGTTTACAATAGAACACTATTTATTTTTACCTTTTTTTACAACTAATATAGAAAAGATAATATTAGATTTTGATAGTACAATGAAATTTTGCTTTAATATTTTGTCAATATAATTTTTGATAGCTTTGTATTTTACTAATAGTATTGGGTATAGTAGTATAAGTTGGTAAAGTTTAGGTAGGAATTTGGTAATTTTTAAGTTAAGGTTAAAGATTAAGTATTTTAAAAGACTTTAATATTAATCTAAATTAAATATGTAATTAAATTTTTTTAAGGTATTAGATAAATTTGCTGCTATTTTAGGATTAAAAGTATAATTAATTAAAATATTTAGTTTAATATTTAAATATTTAGTAAGTATTAAGATAGTTCAAAGTTGATTATCTGTTGTATTTTTTATAATAACCTTAAAATATTTAATGTTCAGCTTAATTATTTAGATATTATTCTAATATAAACTAAGGATTATTGAATAAGCAAAATTATTTACTACATAGGTAACAAAGTAGTTGGTTAGTCTATTAATTTAATAATGGACTTTATTTTAAATGATGTATTAGTTTATTTGCCTTTTATTACTAAGTTTTAGAATAAATATATTATTTATTTTTATTGTATGCAGTTTTAAAATGTTAGTATAAATATATAAGTTGGTAGCAGTAGTATTAATTAGAGCTTTTTATCTAAAAATTTTAAAGTTATTTATTTAAAGTTTTATATTAACAAAAAAATAAATCTATTGAAAGAATTATAACTAAAATTAGTAGTAGTAAGTAGTATGGCCTTGGTATATATACCAGCAAACTCCTAACTTTTACTGTTATTTATATTAAGTAATTTTAACTATTCTTAATTAGCAGCAGAGTTATTATTTATAACCTAAATTCATCCTTTTGGTAACTTAGTCTAAAGCAATAAGGTATAGTAAAGAATAGTTAAATGAAAGTATATATTAATTTGATTAGATATATATTAGTTGTATTTTTAAAAACTAGCTACTTGGTAGTTTTTTTATATATATTCTCTTTGTTAATAATGTAGGCAAAATATATTAATGTAAATGCAGGTTTTGTTAGGTATAAAAACTTTATAATTATAATTGATATACCTATATCCTTTGCAGTTAAAGTATTAAATATTTCAATTATAGTTTGAGGCTTAGTTATTACTTTAGTTTTAACTTTTACTAAAAGGTTATTCATCAGTAATATAGTAGTTAGGTTGTATTAATATACTATAATTAGTTATTAGTTAGACTATTCAGTATAGTATTAGGTATTTTTCAAAGGTTAATTTCCCATAAAATAGTAAAGGAAATAAGTTAGTTGAAATTAGTATATTTGTTTAGGTTATTTTTTTATCAAGTTAGTTACCTATATTTAAAAAAACTACAACTAATGCTTTATAGGTAGCAAGCTATCTATAGCTTATAATAGTAGTTCTTATATATTTTTTTAGTTTATTCTAATAAATTGACTAGAAAATCTTGTTTGATAATTAGAATAACATCAATGTAAATTTTTGGAATTGATTAGTAAAAGTTTTTATAGTACTAGAATTTTGATATAGGTTAAGTAGGCTTATAAAATTCTTAAGCAAAAGTGCAATAAGATTAAGTAGATTATCTAAAAAGTTACAAAATACATTATAAAAAGCTTTCAATTTAGGTTATAGTAGAACTTTTTTTATAATATATAGTCCAAATATTAGAGGTAAAGCCTTAATAGTCCTTATTATACACTTATTATCAATAAGCTATTTATAGTTGTAAGTGTTAAAGTAGGTATTAAGTTTAAAATATAAGATTTAGCTATAAGTTTTTTGGATTAGGTTCTAAATAAGGTTTAAATAGTAGATAGTTTTAGCTATAATTACTTTGTTAGCCTTTTGGGTATTCTGCTATATAGTATTTTAGTTAAAGTTTGTAGCTATAAAAGAAAATAAGGCTAGATTGAGGTATTAGTGAATTAACCAGTTAAATAATCTTTATAAAGCCTAAAGTATAGTCTAGGCTATTAGGCTAAATTAAATAATAATAGTAATAAAAAGGGAGTTAGATAGTATTAAGCTAAATAAATTTACTAGATACCTAAATATCTATTAAGCTATACTATTATAAATAAATAGTAGCAGCTAATTTTTTAGTTTAGTTATTATATTTATCTAGTTTAAGATACTATATTAAAGCTGATGTCCAGATTATACAATATAAAATATTATGATAGTATAATAATTATGAATAATAAGAGTCTATTTAGAAATATATATAAGGATATTGCTATAATATTAATATTATTGTCAATAAGTGGTGTAATAATAATTATAATTTAATAAGCAATAATTTTAATATTAATATTAGTCTTTTTTTTAGTAAAGTTGACTAGTTTATATATATGAAATAGTTGATTTACTATATATACAACTAAAAAGGCAAATTTTCTAGTAGCAAATATGTATAAAAAATATAAGTAAAGTAAATGGAGAAAAAGATTATAATAACTTTTATTATAGATAGCTATCTTAACATATTTAAGAAAATAAGTTAAAAAAAATACAAAATATAATATAAAAATATAAAAAAAACTTACTATATAATATTTAATTAATTTTAATATAAATTTTTAATGTGTTTATATAATAATATTATTATTAAAAGTAGGTAGAATTTATTATTTTTTTAAGCCCTAATGGCTTGCATTAGACTTTATTTATAAATGTATTATAAATAAAGCTTTTAAGTTAAAATAACTAAAAAAATAAATAAAATTTTATTCTAAGCTTGTTTAAATATTCCAAGCTTTATTAGTATATTTTTGATTTATTATCAATAAATTAAAATGAATTTATAATACTGAAAGTAAAATTTTAAAAGTTAGTAATTTATTATTTTACTAAGTGATAGGATATTATATATATTAAATATAAAATTTAAAATTATAAATTTAAAATTAAAATTAAAATTATTTATTATAAATTAATATTTTTTATAAAATTATGATTTAAAATTATTTTATTATTTATTAATATAATTTAATTTTAATAGCTAATTATTAAATTTATTTACTTATATTGTACTAATACTTTATTAATTAATAAATTTATTTATACTTATAGTTATTTTAGTCCATTTTTTAAATTTATTATATAATATATTTATTTAATAAATAATGTTATATTTTTTTACTTTTATATTATTTTATTATATATATTATATATATTATAATTTATAATTTATATTTAATTTAAATAAATAAAAAATAAAAAATAGTAATAATTTAGTAAACTTTTTAAAAAATTATTTTAAAAAGTATTTAAGCTACTTTATAATTTATATATTTAAATATTAATAAAAAATTTAAAATTTAAGTATATTATAAATATATATTAAATTTTAATAATATATTAATATATTTATAAACTAAAAGTAAAAATAAAAATAAAAATATAAAATATAAAATATTAATACTAATATTATTTTTATATAATTAATATAATAGTAAAAAAAATAAACTAATAATTTTAAAATTATTATAATTAAATATTTATTAAAAATACTATAATTATTAAAAATTATTATATAGTTAATAATATAGCTAAAAATTTTTAAAATATGCTTTATGTAATATCCAGTTTTTAGTATAATACTAGTAGTAATCTTTATATTATGCAGTACAAAATACCACAATGCAGAAATAGCAACAAATACAAGTATTTGTACAAAGAAGTTAATAGATGGCAATAAAATAAGATTGATTTCATTATTAATTATAGTAGCAATAAATGTAAATGCTCAGTAAGTGATGTAGATAAGCAAGATTGGTAGAGATTTGGTAGCAAAATTGACATGCATTTGTAAATAGTCAAGGTTGTAGATAGTAATAGCTACAAGGACTGCAAAACATTCAGTAGCAAAGAGGTAACTAAATCCTATATAAAGAATTTAAAGGGGGAGATGAAGGCATCTACAATTTTAAATGGCCTCCATGTCTCCAACAAAACAAAAAAATAAAAATAATACAAAAACAAAAAACAAATATAAATGTCTTATCATTATATAGTGGAGGTAACTTTTTATATAATTCAGTACAATAAGAAATGATTTTAAAATAAGTTGGGTTATTAGCAGTTGTAGTTTATTGAATATCAGTAAGGTAAAGTTTTTTGTTGATTAGTGCTAGCAGCTATACTAGACTTGTTTATAGATGTTAAACTTGTAAGTTTTTAAGTGAAAATAATAAAACAAAGAGTATTTCTTTATGTAAAATTTTAATTAAATTGTCAAAATAAATTTGTATAATTTTGTCATTTGAAATAAAAGAAAAAAATAATAAAAAATCAAATAAGGTTGGGAAAAGATGGTAAAAAAATGATGAAAATGATAATTAAGTCAGCAACTTATAAAGTTGCTGAATGACGGAACATCACACTTTAAATATTAATTTTTTTATTTTTACTTTTTAAACTATATTTAGTAAATAAGTAAATATAAAAATATTTTTAAATTATTTAATTTATAAATATTAAAAAGTGCTTTTTAATTAAATATAAATTAATATTTTAAAATTTTTATAAGTATTTAGTAAAAATTAAAGAAATTAAATAGTAATAAGTTTTTATTTTTATTTTTTAAAATAAAATAAAATAAAATTTTTATAAATATAACTATTTTTTTTAATAATTATTAAAAATAGTTTAATTAATAAGTATTTTTAATATTTTTAATTATAAATAAAACTATATAAATTTAAAACTTTATAAAAATATAAAAATATAGTTGTGACATCCGGTCTTCGGTGTGACACTAGTGGCGATCTTTACATTGTGCGGTACAAAATACCACGATGCAGAGGTGGCGACGAATATGAGCATTCGTACAAAGAAGTTAGTAAATGGCGACGGAGTGAGATCGACTTCATTGT
>JAWQFY010000598.1:0-25497 GCA_037055185.1 Capillidium rhysosporum | reverse complement strand
AAATTAATATAATAAAAGCTAACATAAAAACCACTATTTTAATAAATATATATATAAAAGCAAAACTTAAAAAATAAATAATTATTAAAGTAGCTTAATTAAAAAAATAATAAGCTAAATAGTAATAAAATTATAAATAAATAGCTTTTAATAAAAAATAAAATAGCTAGTATATTAGATTAAAAATATTAATATATATTACTTTATAAGTTTTTATTAATAACTAGATAAGATATATATACATATTATAATATTATAAGTATTATAAAATACAAAATACAAAATACAAAATTTTATTATTTTTTATTAATACAAATTTTTTATTTTACTATATATAGTTATTAAGGGATTTTTTACTTTTTTATATAGTTTTTTATAAATTTATATAAATTTCTAAATTATTTTAGTTTAAATATAAAAAATAAAATAAAAAGTAATTTTAGTTATTTAAATACTAAAATTAAATATTTATAAAAATATTTTTAATAGCTTAATTAATTTTTTTTTAAATAATTTAATTCTACTACTAATTATAATTAAATTATTAAATTTAAAAGTAATGCAAAAACTATATTAAAATATTATATAAATAAATGATTTTAAATTTATTAAGCATAATTTTAACAAATTATATCTTATTACTAAATATATACATTTATAAAATAATAATATATAATCTTAATAATTGTATATTAGTATTACTTCTAATATACATAGTTTAAATAATTTTATTTTCACTTTGTAGCATCATTTACATATATTTCAATCTAGTACTAGTCTACTTATAATAAATTTATCTTTATAAAGCCCTTTGTACTAATACTTAAACAAATATTTCTTTTTTTCAAATATATAAATATGACAAATAAACTCATTTTTAAAAGCTTATGTTTTACTTTACATATATTTTTTATGTCTTTGTTATAAAATGTAACTACTAAAAATAGCATAGTTTAACTAATATAAACTATTTCAGTAATAAAACGGTATATTTTGACACCAAGCTTCTACTTTAGGGTTAATAACTTTTTATGATACTTAAATAGCTCCTCAAATTAAACCCCTTTCTTGGGCCGTTAAACTTCACAACTTTCATTTTACTGCTTTTTACTGCGTAAGGAAAAATATCCCCAGCTAAAATTTAGTTCTGTATTTGAAACACTTAAATCCTGTTATGTATAAAGTTCAGTGAAACTAGAATTCGATCTCAAAAGGATAATTTATTTTTACAAGAGAGGTGTAGAGGAAAAGTTGAAATTAAAAGTATATAATATAAAGCGTCAAAATTAAAACAATAAAATCAAATCCTTCCAATGTACAAGTTTAAATTACGTAGATATCTATACAAACAAGGTTCAATTAAAATTTAAACATGTGGAGGAAAAAAGTTATACCATTTTGAGTTAGCTGGACAAAATTTTGAAATAAACACTCAGATTAGGGGGTTCCAGCTTCAATACGAGTTTTAAAACAACACAATAAACTAGGTATAAATGACAAACAAAATACTTAAAATTCCAAGTATCGCTCTTCACCTCTTGTAAATATACTAACAAACTAACCAAACTAAACATAGAATTGATTAAATAATGGAAAGTGAAAGCGTGATAGGAAAATCACATAGTCATAACGGATGGAAGGGAAATAGAAAAATAGGTATTCCAGTAACCCGCAAAGAGTTGTGGGCCTTCTACATCTTCGGTTTCGCTACTGAACCTTATTACGCGACCGCTATGGCAGTAGCCATCCCAATCATCATCGAGACTTTAGCTGCAAATGCCGGATATCAAGATGACTTGGTAACCAAATGTGACACTTCAAAGGCCTACAGCTGTAAAGTGAAGTTTGGTGGAACTTGGATTGATACGTCCTCCTTCGTTTTATATACCACCGCGATATCTGTGGCCATTCAAGCTTTAGTTTTTATCAGTTTGTCTGCAATTGCTGACTACGGTAACTGGCGTAAGTTGTTGCTTCTTTCCACTAGTGCTATTTCGGCTATTTTTACCATTTTGTTTATGGTAATAGTACGTGATGATTTATATTGGTTGGGTGCGCTGTTCTGTGTACTTTCAAATGTCTCTTTTGGAGCAAGTTACGTGTTCTACTACGCTTACGTCCCAACTCTCACCGCCAATTCGGTTCAAGTGCTCCAAGCCATCGAAGACGCTGGTGGCAAAGAAGGGTGTGAGAGAGATGAGACAGTTACCGCAGTTCGTGAGAAAGTGGGCAACGAGATATCAGGTAAAGGTTTCGCTTTTGGATACCTGGGTGCCGTAATTAACTTAGCTATCTCTGCCGGATTAGTACTTGCTACTAGTGGATTAGGTCCAACCTCAACCTATCCGTTACAAATTGCCTGTGGTTTTGCTGGACTTTGGAATTTAGTATTCATAGTTTTTACTTACAAATGGATGATAAATCGTCCCGGTCCAACCCTGCCCCAAGGTGAGAACTACTTGCTGTACAGTTGGAAACAAGTAGCTTTCACTTTGTCACGTATCAAGCAGCTTTCTCAAGCCTTCTTGTTCTTACTCTCCTGGTTCATCATGTCCGATGCAGTAGCTACCATTGTTTCAATTGCGGTTTTGTTTGCCAAGAAGGAGTTAGGTTTCGAGTTGACCGAGCTTTTGATCGCTGCCATAATTATCCCGTTAGCTGCCGGTATCGGATGCGTATTTTGGAATTTCTTTAGAAGCTTCTTCAAGCTGACAACTAAAACCATGATTTTGATACTTACTGTTTTGTACGTAGTTTTACCCGTGTTTGGTTTGATTGGGTTGAGTGATAAGCTTAACTTTGGTTTAAAAAATAAGGCTGAAGTGTTCGCATTTGCCGCCTACCACGGTTTCTTATTGGGTGCCATCCAGTCTTTCTACCGTGTCCAGTTCTCTGAGATGCTTCCACCTGGTAAAGAGAATGAATTTTTCGGTTTATATGAGATTACTGATAAAGGCTCTTCATGGATCGGACCTTTAGTTGTTGGTGCGATTACTGATTCAACTGGAAATATCCGCTATGGTTTCGCTTTTTTGGTATGTTCCATGATAATCCCATTCTTTATCACTCTTTCTGTAAATCCTAAGAAGGGTATTCTACAGGCGCATAACTATGAACAGGAAGAGAAATTAGCTAATCCCTTACCTGACAATTTAGTTCCTACTTCTCAAATCGCCTTAAACGATTTGCACTAGTTTTTTAATCCACTTCAATTTTATTAAATATGTATATATCCTTCCTCATTAAATTTTAGAGAAACAATGTTTATATAATATTTCTTATTAATATGTGATCAATGGGCTCTGGTATGTACTTTTATGCTAGGAAACACTCCAAACTCACTTAAAATTGAAATAGATATTTAGGTTAAAAATGATAGTAGTCTTTTTTTTATTCGAAGGATATGCGCCGCTTTGGTAATAAATACTTGTGATTCAAATTTGGTATTTATTACTTTACATTTTAATATTTAGTTTGACTTAAGTTAATTAAAATGTATTTTAACTCTATTTTAATAAGAAAATTCTTTGCAGAAAAAAAATAAAATAAAGCTAACTTCTGAAAAATAATAAATTAGCTTGATATTATAAAGTTCAAGTCAATCAACTCACTTTCTTCCACTAATATAAGCAATAAACTGGTAAAAAATTAATATTATTTAATATATACTAAAATTATTATTAAAATTAGAGTTATAACAAAATGGGTTTATTATAAATAACTCTAACTTCAAAATAAATTCTTTTTTTAAACTCCAAACTTTATAAAATACTTTAGATACTTTATAACTTTATTTTTTAATTTAATAATACTTTTTCAAATAGAATTATTAATTAAAAGTAAGCTAATAACTTTTAGAAGTTAGAAAAAATATATATTAATAAAAATATTATAATAAATTTTATTAATATTTTAAAATAATGACTTTTTGCTATTATAAATTACTTTACCTTTTCTTTTTATAAAAAAATATTTATATATTTACTATATTAAATTATAAATATTAACTATATAGTTAACTTTTATTCTATCTTATTTTATATATTAAATTTTATAGTATAAAGCTTTTGCTTTAATTTTTTAATTGATTAAAAATTAGCTTTTATACTATTTTAAAAGTAATTAATTTATGAGTTTTCTTTTTAATTAAAAAGCCTATTATATTTCTTACTATATAGACTAAAATATTAATTATATATAAAGTTTTAATTATTTATATACTTATTTAAAATATTTTTTAATAAACTACTTAGTTATAACTATACTTTTTATTAATCTTTATTATTAGAATTTAAGTTTACATTTTATTAAAAAACTGTAATAAAATATAAATATAATTTTTTTAAATACAGAAAATTTTATTAAAAGTTTAATAAAATTATTTATAATTAAAATATAAAACTATATTAAAATAAGAAATAAAATTCTAAAATATTTAACTATATTTAAATTTTATATATTATAATAAATTTATTTAGCTAACTTTAGAGCTAAATATACATAATATTGTAAAAGTAATTTAAACTATTATTTTATAACCTACTTTACTAAATTTATAGTTAATATTATTTTTTAAACATTATATATTATAAATAACTATTATAAAAAATAAAGTAAAAAATTAAAATTAAAATTTAAATATTTAAGCTATATACTTTTACTTATATTTTTTACTTAAGCTAATTTTAACTATTTATATAAGTTAAATTTAGTTATTTAAAAAATTTGAAAAAAAAACTTTAATAATAAAAATTATTTATTATAACAAAATAATTAATATATTAAATATTATTTAAAATAAAAACTTTATTAATATATTATTATTATTATATAGAAAAAAAAAAGCATAATTTTAATAAACTTTTTTAGCAAACTATATAAAAAGTATATAGCTTAAATATTTTTAATTTAAGTAAAATTTAAGCTAAATATAGTTTTTTACTATATAATAAACTAAAACTATACTTTAATACTAGTTAAAAAGCTTAAAAAAAACTATTTAAGTAAAATTATATATTATTATAACTATATTATAAAAAAAAATAATTTAAAATTACCTTTTATATATAGAAAAAAAATATTAAATATTAAATTATAAATATTAGCTTAATATTTTTAGTATTTTAAAAAACATTCTATTATATTAATATTTATTATACAAATATATAGTTAACTTATCTTAAATATTATTATTATTATTTTAAAATATTATATATATTAATTTAATTTATAAAATATATATAATTACTATATATTTTTATATTTAATTATATTAATATATAAAATATTGCTTTTAGAGTTTTTAAATAAAGCTAATAATAAACTAATATTATTATGAAATAATATATTAGCTTATATTAAAAAAAAACTATTTAAAACTTTAAAATTTTTAATTTAACTATATTTTTTTAGCTTATATATAACTTTAGTCTAAATTCTATAAAAAATATATATATTCTTATTAAAAAAAAGCTTTAAAAATATTATATTTTAGTATTAAAAATTTTAAAATAATAGTTAAATTTTATTTTTTTATAAACTTTTAAAATTAATTTTTAAAGTTAGCTAATTTTAAACACTTATAAAAAATATTAATTTAATATGTTTATATATACTAATAGAATTTATATAATTAAGTTAGTAATTAATTATATATTTGCTAATAAAATTATAATTTTAAATTAGCTTATAAAAGTAATATTTATTAACTTTTTAAAAAATATTTAGTTGAAATTAAAAAAAGTATATTTTTTACTTTAAATAAATATAAATTTAAGGTAAATTATAAACTATAATTTAAATAGTTATTTTAAATAAGTATATATTTAATTAAAAGCTATATTATAAATGATAGAAAAAAGCTTATATAGGTAAAAAATTCAGAAAATACAAAATTTACTAATAGATCTTATAAATATTTTAATATAGCTTTTATTATTATTATTATATTTAAAATTCTTAAAATTTATAAATTTTTCAGTAAATTTTTAATAAGATTAGATTTAATTTAAACCCAAAATTTTTGAAATTTAATATAATTATATTAAAATTATATGTAAACTACTATTTAAATTTGTGCTTTTTCTTATTTGATTTTTTTTATTAGAAATAAAAAAGTGTAAATAAATATAAATAAATATATATTTACTACTTTAATAATATTGATAAAACTTGTAATGTTTCCTTTCTACTTTGTAAAAATACTAATATTATTTATAATTTAAAGATACCTTTAAAGTTTTGTAAAAGCATCTCATCTAAGTTAACTAATAATTTAACTGTTCTTACCAAACTAAATAAATTCTCCTTAGTACTTAAAGTAAACTACTCATTTTTAAAATCCAATCTACCTTAATTAAATGTACATAACTTTAATTTATAGTATGTAATAAAAAATCTAAATAAGAAACATAATTTGATTCTATATATTTTTTAATTAAATTTAGATCAGTTAATTTCAATCAACTAACTTTTAGCTACCTGCTTTAGATTTAGATTTTGATTTCAACTTGGATTTAGTTATAATTTTGGATTTTTGAGATTCTTTAGAGTTGGAGGCTTCTTTCTTACTGTTATGCTTAGTTACGTTTTGTGTTTCCCTACTTCTAGATCAGATAAATTTTTTAAATAAGCTTACTTGGTCAGCTTCTTGGTAGGTTTGTCGGAGCTGGGTAAGATGGCGTCACGTTCGATAGGCTTACGTTTAAGATCAAACTTAGCTTGCTGACCCGGTTTGCTCAACTTAAGCATCCAGTCCTCAACTGGGCATCCAGCTCCTTGCATAACGTTGACTATACTACAAATATCAGTTAAAATTTTATATTTAAAATACCTTTTCAAGTAGGCACGGTCGGGGTCAGTGAATAGGGTAATGGCCTTTCCCGGTTTACCGGCACGCCCCGTCCTTCCGATACGATGAACGTAACTTTGTATGGTCTGGGGTAGATCATAATTAATCACCAGCTTGACCCCCTTGAAATCCACTCCACGAGCCATCACATCGGTGCAAATGAGTATCCACACCTGCCCAGTTAAAAACTTACTGATGACTTGTTCACGTTGGGCCTGTGGCCTAGCAGCGTGGATCACGTCAATCAACAAGTTTTTACGATTATTAATTGCCAGTTCACCGTACAACTGCTTGGCTCTATCAGTAGACTGTACAAATATCAAGCAGGGGACATCTAACTGGCCACCTTCCAATAAGTTCCGAAGAGCAAATCGTTTACCGGATTCTAGCTTACAGTATAGTAGCGACTGACTGATAAGTTCGGTTGCACCGTTCCTAAAATAAGTTAGTTGATGAAGGTATGTAACCACACTTGTTCCCAATGACGATTCGGCAAGTATCATGTAATATAGTGGAGGCCAGAGCTTCAACTCCACCGGTGATGGTAGCAGAGAACAAAGCTATACGGCGATCCTTTGCAGTACAGGCATTAATAATTTCATCAATTTGCTCTACAAATCCAAAGTCGAACAGCTTATCGGCTTCGTCTAGGATGATTTGTGTAACACTAGATTGGTTAGAATTAAAACAACTGATAAAATTACGATGTCAAATTGATTTTTTTCTCTTTAATAGCGTATACTAGCCTAAGTGGGGTGGTAATCAACACATCAACCTTAGGTTTCTTTCCAGGTGGCAATTTTAGTGAACTATCTTCTTCGTTACCTAACAACTCCACTTTAAACTTAGTTCCCTCGGTTAGCGTTAAAAATTGCTCTTCAATCTAACTTTTAGCTAAAGAGTTATTTTAAATGTTACCTGTCTTGCCAGTTCTCGGGTAGGTGACAATATTAGAGATCGGTATCCATCCTTCTTGGCTGGGTGCTTTAACTTACATAGTAAAGGAATAGCAAAAGCCATTGTTTTACCAGTACCAGTTGGAGCACAGGCTATCAAATCACGCCCCTTGTTAAAATTTAGCTAAACCAACTAAAGTAAAAAATACTTTTATAATAATAGGAGCTGATTGCATTTGAATTGGTGTCATCCCTTTATAAGGTAGATTCTTTAGATTTTCAACAACCCCTTGAGGTACTGAAAAACTTTTGCTTTTTTAAAAAATAATTTTGACTAAAAAATACTTTTGAACTAAGTCTTGAAAAGATTGAACTGGAAACGGGATATCTTGTCCATACACTTTTATCTTATGTTCCAAACGGTACGCCTTGGCCTCTTGATTTGAACTTATAGGTTTAACCTCAACTTCGTCTAATTCAGGCATTTATAAATAAAAATAAGCTAAAAAATATACCTTCCTGGATGCTACTATCCACTTTTACATTTTTAATTTCAGTTGATTTTTCAGATTTATTTTCATTAAAGAAATCCAAATTAGTAGGTAATTCTAAATTGGTTTGTTCTAGTAAAGCTTGTCCTTTGATTATCGTATTTGAATCGGATTTTGGCTAAAATTACATTTGATTACTAAAAACCTATTTTTATAATTACTTTAAGTATATCTACATCCTTCTTAAACTTTTTCTTGTCAAATTTGGTGCCTGAAGTTAATATTGAGAATATATCCATTTTGTCTAAGTTTAAAACTTTTAAAAGTTCCAGTTTAAGTTTGTTGTAAGCATTTGCTTTTGAGTATAAAAAACTTTAATCTAGTCCACAAATACACAAATTAAATAATCCAACTGCATTTAGTATTTAATGTTTTTGCAGCATTTGAGATTGATTCTTAAAATTTAAAATAACAAAAATAAGTTTTTAAACATTTAACATTCAACATTCAAAAAAATAATAATACTTAATAAATCATAAAAATTGTTGGCAAATTAGATATGTTTAAAAGTATACAAGAGCACTACTTTACTTAAAGAAAAAACTTTCAACTTGATTTAAGATACACGTAAAGTTAATCGTCATCAACCATATCCTGATCGTATTCGTCCTCATTTTGACTTTCATCAATAAGCTCTTCTACATCTTCAATATCCTCTTCTAGATCTTCAACATCCTCTTCTACGTCTTCTTCTACATCCTCAGTCTCTTCTTCAGCGGCATCATCTCCACTAGCTTGTATTTCATTATTAACGAAGCTGGTAGAAACATCCAGCCTACCAGTTTTCCTTCTCTTATGTGCCCCTTGCTCCTTTTTAGGGTTCTGTGACTCAATTGTAGAAGAATTAGTTCTATTATGTACACTGGCTTGATTATTTGCTTTGGAGTGATTAAGATCTTGCTGTCGAGAGCTTTGTGAGTCTTGAGGTTGAACTTGATTTGATCTGCTACTTTGAGAGGACTAAATAACAATTTAGCAGTAAAATTAAAATGTAGTTTACTTTTAGTTCAGCTTTAAGGAGATTGGGCTTCAAAAATAACTCCTTGTTGATTCTAAAATCTCGTACCGCCGAGCGCTTGAAGTGATGAATAATTTTGAGCTAAATCTGTTAGAATTGTATATACCCTGTAAACTTACTTTGTTTTTAGTTACAACTTGGATCAAAAACATTTCAAATTGTTCGATGTTTAAAGTCAAGCTGGATAAAAGCTTGATTTCCTTTGAGAGTGTAACCTTTGCTGATGGTCCTTCGGGTTTAGACTTTTTAGATTTCTTTGAAGAGATTTCCATCGCATTTACAGCATCTTGAGCAGAGTTGAGCTGTATAAAGGATATAAATACTGGAACCTGACTAGACAAGTATTTTCCGATTGTTTCCAGTAAACCAGGAAAACAATCCCTTGGTGATAGTTTGTCCTTACTTTTCTGTTAAAGTAGATTAGACAAAAGATACAATAACTACTTACGTATTTAACTAGGTAGGTCATGAACTTATAGGTACGGTTTAATGTGTCTAAAATTTGATCCGCATTTATACCAGTGAACTTACACCTAACAAGTTTGGAAAGGATTTTAACAAATTGTTCTAAAGATTTAGCCAATTCGTTTTCAACTAGTATAGGTGACTCTAAAGCTGTTTTAAGTAAATATAAGTTTTCTAATGCAAGCAATTAGCGTGAGGAGAGTTGAATAAAATTACTGGATTCTAAGCCATTAACTGATGAAATTAACCCTATCAACCATTGCATAGAATCTATTTTGATGCAAATATGCTTTAATAAAGTTCCAAGGTAACCCGGTATCGCTGTCTTTGAAAACAAATGCTTTAATTGTGAAGTGGATTCTACGGCAGAACTAACTTCTTGGCTTACATCTTGCTGAGACCCTATATCGTATATAAAATCTTTAGCGGATAACAATCCATCACAGAATGGGACGATGTGTTTAAAGTTATTATCATATTCTCCTAATGTTATATTAAAAGTTATAAGCTCTTTTGCAAATTTGTGTGTAATCGTAGTAAATTCCGATTGTTTTAGCTTAGTGTAGACGTGCTCTTTCAAATCCTGAATTGAAGATAAAATATCAGATCTATCGGTTGTTTGGTGCTCGATTTTATATAGTAAAATTGAAAGCAGCTTATTTCCTATTTCAAGTAGCTTGGTAGCTTGTGGTGTAGACGATTCAATGATTTTATCCTATATAGTTAATAGACAAATCAGTTTACAAGAGTACCATTAGTCTAAATAGAAGTTCGATAGTAGCAGATTCAAATGAAAGGTCAGCGTTCGGACCACCTTTTATTAAACATTGGTTGGTAACTCTAGCAAAAGAGGTGTAAAAATGAGGATCTTGAAGATATAGAGTTTTGATGCAATCTAAAACGCACACTAAGGCTGGTTCAATTGTATTTGTGTTCTAGTCAAAGTTTTGTTAGTTAAAACTCTAAAAATAGTCGTTACCATGGTTTCAGCTCTATGCTTATTTAGAATAAATTCGCTGATTAATATAGTAGATACTTCCTCCACGAACCTCAACTGGAAGTCTTCTAAGACATTCTCGTTAGACATCTACAAATTCAGTTAAAATTTAAGTATAAATTAACTCTACTACTTTCTTCACATGTAGTATACATGTAGTCATAAAGTAATGGATTGCTTCTGGGGTGTTCATAGAGTTTTCTAAATTGGAGTTAGCGGAATTCAGAGTCTCCTTGAGTAATGTGATAGAAATAGTTTCAGCTAAATAGGTACTCTGTACATCACCACTAATCAGAGCTCCTTTTGCATCCACTGATTTCGCCTTTACAATTTCAAATAGCTCATAATGTTTCTTAAATAGGCTCGATATCGTATCAGCTCTAGAAGCATTATCAGAATCAACTGTACTATATCCGTAGTAGTCTATCAAACTCTGATACAGTTAGCGTTGCAAAGCTGTAAATATTACTTCATAAACGCCAAGAAGTAGTGAAACCGTAATAATATTCTTGATCCCTTCAGAAGTTGTAGCATCGTATATTAAAGATTCAAACTCTGCTACAGGCAGTCCAAGGACCTCCTTGGTCAGATTTTTAAAAAACGTATTTACTTTCTCAGAGTTTGAGTCATCTATAAAATGGTTAGTAAAAACTATATATATCATACCTTGAGCTTGATCCAAAGTGCTAATAGAATATACCAACGAAGATAATAGTACTGGAAACGGTTCTTGAATTGTTATATCTAGCCCACTTGAATTAATACTGTTCTCGATCAGAGTATAAACAATTGCATCGGAATCGGTGTCAACGTATTTTCCTAACTAATAAATGTTAATTTATCTAGAAAAGAGGCTAGAATACATGAGTAAACAGAAATTCTATAACCAAAGGTGAAATGGCCGGTGAGTTAACAACGCATTCTTTTAACCCAGTGTACAGTGTGGAACGAATCTCAGGTGACTGTACTAGAAATCTTTTGAGTGAGCCTATTAACTTAATTAGACTTAGAAATTCTTTATTATAACCTAATATCTCCAAACAAAGAGGGTGTAGAGTACTTTGATGGCTGGATTCACTTCTAAAAGCGATTTCGTTTCCAGAAGCCAGTTTTAAAATATGGGTAAATCCAAATAGCGCAATCTCACGACCTTGGTTGTGACTAAATAAAAATCAATTTGAATTCAATAGCACTTAAAATACCTAGTGAAAATTCCTTTTTTAAATGTCATCATCAAGCTTTCCAGGAAATCGGGATTATGTTTGATTAATGGATTCCAAGCTTTTAGCAACCCCTTTGCAACATTTAAAGGTAAACTAGTTATCGAAACCACTGTGTCTTTAATCTAAAACTTTAATGTAGAACAAAATACCATTTACTTTTGGAAGCAAATCGGTAAGCTGATGGAAACAAGATTCTATGACACTTTCTAGCAGCATAATATAATGTGAAATGGAATCGGAATTCGATAGAAGTTGAGTTAAGATGCGATCAAATATTATTTCTTGGAAGAATTTAAATTTCTATATGGAATTAGTTAAAATGTAAGTTCAAAGCTACTTTATAAATGCTGAGAAGTGTATCAAAAGCTAAATTGTGCGCTCTGGTGTATAAAGGAAGCTTCCCGTTCTTGGGAATAGGTTTCTCACCTAGAAAATTATCAATAAATCATAGGTATAATGAACCAACCTAAAGCCTTTGTGAAGACAGGCTGGGCGTCAAGTATATAAATACAAAACTCAATAATCCCTTGTAAAACCTGGTCCCATCCAAACTCTGATTTGGCTACCAGCATTTTAAATATGTCTTGAATAGGCGTAATGATATACACGTTCGGAATTTCTAAAATTTTGCTCAAAACAATATTCATATGTAAGGGTACCGTTAAACTGGCTAAAGTGATCAACATCTTGGAAATGGCTTAAAAGACAGGTCTTCAAATGGGTAAAAATCTAAGCGAGTATTTAGCTTAACTAAAAATAAAAACTCAACCTTGTCGGAATAACGATGAATTCGTGATAAGGAAAACATTATTCCCAGTGTGAAAGGGGATAAGTAGGAAGTCTTACCCGATTTTATATATTTTACTAAAAATTCACCTAAAGCCTATTGGATTTAAGTTTAGATATATTTTAGCTTATTACTTGATCTTGCTTAGCTGCCATGGTAAAATGAAGCAAAACAGTCCCTTCTATATGGCTATACTTTTCTTTTTCAAATTTGTTGCTTTCCGATTCGAATGAATAATCATTATCATTGTTTTTGTTGTTGAAAAATTCGATAATCTGGCAAACAATTTCATGCTTAGCACCCTAAAAATGAAGTTTTAAATCTAGGCTGCTAAAGAGTTACTTTTTTAGACAGTAGTAACAGCTGGTAAACCAACGGTGGGATCTCATCAATTTGCATAGTATCCCACTTTCTTTTATTATTTAATAAAATGTTAAAATAATGCTTACTCTTTAGTAGTTTCTGCAACCATTTTTAACTGTTCGACATTTAAATCCATTTCAACGGAGCACATAACCAATGGAACAACATGCATCGAAGATATTTTTGTATCTTTACATAGCTTTTTTAGTATATAATCAACGTAATCTGGTCCATCAAACACATCTGTTGAATCGTATACATTCAAATCTTGTGTATTATTTAAATAGTTTAAAAGTCTAGTAAAGATTTCAAATGTTTTGTTATGAACTCGACAACCATTTCCGATATCCATCAATAAGCGATCACAAAATGTTGAAATTGAAGAGCAACAAAAGATTTCAAGCTGGAATTGCTAAGTCAAATCTAATTTCGAAACAAAGTACCTCAATACAAAGCATTATCTCTGATATAATTTTATCTTGAATTGAAGATGGATCATCAATATGAATGTTTAACCTAAATAATTATATATCTTCTAATTCTGTTAAAATTACCAATTATAAAAAAGAATCAATATAAATTTGTGAATGTTTGTTTCCAAGGATTCATCTGCTTCTATGCCTACTTTCCTTAATAAAAAATATAACTTAAAAATACCTCCAACACTTATCCTCAAGAATGAAGTTAATAAACCTAAGCTCTCTTGATCTAGGCTTGTAATTTTATTTATAAATAAGTCTTTTATTGAATCTTTGATCTATCGTAAAAATTAATTTCTATTAGAATCGGCTTAAAATTTACAGAAGTAAAGTCATCTTTCCAGATATGACCTATCTTTTCGATTTCACGTTCCTTAGCTAGTGTAAGAAAATCCTTATAAGAAAAGGTTTCAGTTGGTTGTGTCATTTAGAATTTAAAGATACAAAAACTAAATAGTAAATCTGACAATTTTATACAAGTTTTATACAAAGTCAACTCAGATTATTATTATTTATGACCAATAATATTACCTCAGTCAAATTTAAAAAATATTGATTAGCCTATCATTATTTCTTATTTGCTTTAAAAAATTTGAACAAATCAAGACTAAATTTCATTATAATTATCTGTTAACGTCCAATTAAATAGTAAAAAATTTGATTGGAATATCTTGCGAATGATAAGAGAAAATTTAAATTTTTTAAATTTAAGTTTACGTTAAAAGCAAGGTGAAAAGTAGAAACTCTAAACTTAAGAAATCAAGAGAGTAAAGAATGAAGATAGATGTAAGGATGAAGCCTATCCTCAGTTTCAAAACTTTAATGACGATTCGATTTGATGATCCTAGATTTGTTGTATAGACTATTTTAAACAAATTGAATAAATTTGTTTTATAGAGGACAGCGTTCATAATATAATCAACTACGAAAAGATAAATTTTAATGCTAAAACTTTTTCTACTACAAAACATAACTTTGCTGTTATGTTTAGTTTTTCAAGTTCTAAGTTTTTCATTTTTGAAGAAGGGCAGGAACCGGGATTTAAGTTTTAACAAAAGCTTAATTTCCAAGGAATTAAGTATTTCTTCAAGTAAAAATGAATTAGTTAACGTTAAGACATTGAACGAGATAAATTTGGTTCCTTCCAGAGTCGACGGCTGCCGTAAATTACATCGTATTAAATCGGAACCGTACTTTACTTATTCTCAAATAAGTGATTGTTTGGATATGTTCCAGTACAGCAACGCCCGTGCGAAGCGTACTTTGGATATATTGCGTAAAGTGGTACCCTATTACGTGTTCGACCAATACATTAAAAATTCGGATCAACTATACCCGACTAAAGCTAACAAAAATTGGGGTTTGAAACAAGTCAATTTGATGACTGAATTGGAAACAATCGCTAACACTAACTTTAGAACAGAACGAGCTTTCTACGAACAGTTGACAAGATTATTCCGGTCCACTTTAGACGGACATTTAACTTTCAAGACAACTTGCTACAATGGCTTCAACTTTTTATTTCCTTTGACGCTACAACCAGTATACGATAGCAAAGGAAATTCCAAGGTGGTGGTTACACCTAACCTCAAGTTCGGAGATAAGTTGTTCGAAAAAGTGTACAATCTCACCGAAATCAAAATAGAGTCTTTGTACGGAGCTCAGGTTTTGGAAATCGAGGACGAGGAGGTGATCAGTTTCCTTAAAAAATTGAGTTTAGAGCAGGTGGGGGTGACTAAGGATCCCAACTCTAGATTCAACTATTTATTCGCTACCCCCAATGGTAGCAGTAAATCGAGATCCTATTTTTTAGGTGAGTTCGCCGCACCGACCACTACCCCAACTAGGCCTAATCTAAAGCTCAAACTTAAGCTTGGTATTAAGGAGAAAGTGGTTACACTTCCTTATCTCGCCAAAGGTCCCAGGGATTTCTTGGATGCCCCCGATTACTACATCAAGTACTGCCTTCCAACCAAAGCAGAAAAGGAGGGATTGAACATAGACAAATTGCAAGGCTCCAGTTCCAACATGGAGGATCCTAAACTTCCCGACGCTGTGGAGCTTAACTATAACTTTCGACCCACCCCGGTACGAGTGGAAATTGAAGATGAAGATAATACCGACTTAGATACCAATAGTCGGCCGAAAACCAATTTAACTGAAGCCAAGGTTGATATAAGTAACCAGTGGGTAACTAGCTACATACTGAATGACAAAAAGACCGGTGTACTAGTTTACCCTACCAATGACGCCTCTACTTATAGTGAGCTGTTCAACTTCCAAAAATCGTTCCACAACTCTCTGGTGAAACTCAAGGACCAGAAAGTGGAGCGATTAATTCTAGATCTCAGTTACAACACAGGTGGGCCTATATGCGCATCGTTGAGTCTATTGGATTACTTATTGGGCAAAGACAAGGCACCTAAGTACACAACCGATATGAAGTACAGCAACTTGTTCGCCGAGTTAGCCAAACGATCAGCTAAATCGGAACCTAACTATCGGGTGTGGGGTAATTTAGGTTGGTTAGATCAGTATGATCAGGTTGTACCAAATGCCAGCTGGTTGGTCAATTACCGTAAACGTACCGAATTTAACGAGACCCAACTGCACTCCCAACTAATCATAGACCGGTGTCCCAAGTCGCAACTGGACTCAGAAAAGGCTCCTTTCCAGCCCAAAGATATAACGATAATATCTAACGGTATTTGCTTATCCAGCTGCGCTACCCTGCTGGACGGATTAGCCGAGACTGGCCTAGTTAAAGTATATTATAGCGATGGACTACCCAGTCGAACTGACGCCCACATCCTACCAGCACCCCACAACATGCAGGGTGGACAGCTTTACTTCTATGACAAGTTGCTAGCCGACCTAGATCGATTCGACCTACTCAATCACCCCCAATCCCCCAAATACAACTTCCCACTGAGTACTCAGTTCACCTTCACTTTACGAGAGATGTTTTTGTTGAAACGGAGTAACTATATCAACCTTAATCATAAGATAGATCAGGATTTAGATGCCAATGCTATTGGCATCACCTTAACTGAAAGCTATACTCCAATGGAGTTTACCTCTAGAACCACTACCAATAGGCTGTTCTTTGATGAGGAAGATATGAATCAAAGTAAGGACTCCAGAGAGGTGGATTATTTTTGGTCAAAAATTGCTAAGTTAACCTGAAAATCATATTCTATAATTGTATTTTTATATAAATTTAATTTTTTTATTTAATTATTATTTAGATTTAATTTATCTATCCATTCAATGAACTGTCTAGATTTTATAAATTAGTTGCAGTTCCAATTTAAGATAATAATGCGAAAAAATCCAGTTAGAATACTTTCTATTAATGAATAATAAGTTTTTGTTAGTTAAAGTTTATTAGTATATTTTTTAAGTTGTTATAATTTAAAGTGTAAGTTTAAAAAAATGTAGCTACTTGCTTATATAAAGCTAACAATAATATATTTTATAAAATAAATAATTTACTAGTTTAAAAAATATAATTGTTTAAATTTTTTAATATATATCTTTTAATTATTTTTTCAAATTAAGTATTAATTTAAAATTTAAAGGATTTTTAGATTTTTCTCTTTATAGCTAGATAAGAGGATTTTAGTAATTACTTAATTAAAAAATATAATTATATTATTAATTATTATAAATATGCATTTAGTAATTTTCAAAAGCTTTTAGATAATTTTTAAACTTGAATAAAAAAAATATATAGTAATTTTATTATAGTTAATATTAAGTTTTTGTTATATAGTTAAGCTAAAAGTAAATATTTAAGCTTATAATAAAACTAAGTTTTTTATTTTTAACTTAAACTAGTAATCAACTTAAGTTAAAGGTAGGTACTTTAGTTTTATTATAAGTTTAAATTAAAAATAAGCATTTTAGCTATTATAAAGCTGCATTAAATTTAATTATTTTATCTTTATTAATTAGTTAAATTAAAGTTAAGTATTTTAGCTTAATATTACTTTAAAATTTCAAAATATTCTAAAATAGTAATATATAAAATAAAATATAAAAATTTAATTTAAAGCAAAAAAAAATTATATAATATAAAAAAAAATTACTTATAAAGATATTAAGTAAACTTTAAAAAATAAAATAAGTAGTTTGTATTAAATATTTAAAAAAAAGTAAGCTTTTAATAAAATATTATTTTAAATATAAATTAAGCTACTAAAAATTTAACTAAAATATTATAATTTTAATTTAAAATATAGTATATTTAAAATTATATTATAGTTAACTTTATTAATATAATACTTAATTGTTAAGTTATAGCTAATATATTTTTATTAATATATTTAGATATTTATTAGTTTATTAGTATTATTAAATTAAAAAGCTAAAAAAGTATTTAATATAATTTAAATAATTTAAATTTGAAATATATTTAAAATATAATAAAATATATAATATTATTTATTAAATTAAAAGTTTTTTTTTTAAATTTTGATTTATTATATAAATGTAATTTTAAAGCTAAAATATAAACCTATTAAAATAGTTAAAAATATATATAATTATTAATAACATTTTTTATTATTATATTTTTTAATATAAGTTTTTATTATAGTAAATTAATAGTTAATTAATTTATAAATTTTAATAAAGTAGTTAAATATAATAATAAATAACTAATTTAGTTAAATTTAAGTAAATTAGATTAGTAAAAGTAGAAAATTAAAAAGATCAAAAATAATCACTACTAAATAAAATACTTAATAAAAAAACTAAAAAATAGTTAAATAGATTTTTTTTAAAAATAGTAGCTTATATAAAGTTATATAGTTATAATACTTAATAAAGCTATTTTTTAATTAAAGCTATAAATTATAAAAGCTTAAAAACAAAAAAGTAGTAAAAAAATAGCTAGTTTAAAACTTATTATATTAAATAAGCTAAATATTAAAATAAAACTTAAATAAAACTACTTAGTATTTTAAATAAATAGCACTATACTTAGTATTTTTTTAACTTTATTTTTAATTATAGCTAGTAAAGTTAAAAATAAACAAAACTTAATATATGTAAATATAGTAGTATTAATTACTAAAATTAATATTTTTAGTAAAATTATTTTTTTATTTTTATATATTAAATTTTTTAAAGTTTTATAAACTTTTTAAAATTAGGTTTAAAAACTTAAGTTTTTTTAATTTTTATAAAAATTATATTATTTATAATAATTAAAATAATATTATTACTTATTATTAATTATAATATTTTAGTTGTTATAAATATTATATAAATAATACTATATTTTATATATACTTAATATTTATAATTTATATAATTATTAGCTTAATTTTCTAATAATATATTTATTTTTTAAATATAATTTAAGCTATAATATCTTATTTTTTATATATTTATATATTAAGAAAATTTAATATATATTTATAATATTATTATAATAATATACTTTAGAAATTTATAAATAATAGCTAAAAAATATATATTTTTTAATTATTTATATATATATTAAATATTAAATTTTATACTTTATAATTTATAAAATAAAATATTTAATATTTTTACTATATATTTTAATTTATAGCTTAATTTTATTAATAATATTATTATATTTAATAGTAATTATCTAATTAAAAATGCTATAAATTTTATTTTTTATTTTAAAACTATTTATATTAAAATATAATAGTTTTTATGTTTTTTTAATAAAAGTATATATATATTTAATAATATTTAAGTTAAAGTTATATACAAATTTAAAAATTAAAGCTAAATAAAAATTATTAAAAAGCTGTTTAACATTTTTTAAAATATAAAATATTATTTTATTTTATACTAAAATAGGAAAAATTTATTTGCTACTAGTTTAATAATAGTTTTTTTTCTTTAAAATATAATAAGTTTAAATATTTTTAATATTTTTAAACAATTTTAAATTGTATTATCTAAAAGTTATAAGTATAATATAAAGTTTAAATATTTATTTATTATTAAAAAAGTGTAAATATACTTATTATATTAATATTAAACATTTTTAATATATTTTTGCTAATATAATATTTAATTAATAAAAATATTTAATAAAATTTTATACATTTTTATAATTAATTTTTAAAATAGTTAATTTTAAAAAGTTAAATAACTAATAAATTTAATAAAAAAACATATAATTTAAAATTTAAATAAACTACTTTACTAATTTTTATTAATATATTGATATACTTAAAAAAAAACTATAGTTATTTAAATAGTACTAGTATAAACTATATATAAAAATATATAATTTATTATTTAGACAAAAAATATATAAAATTACCATTTTAAAAATTTTAATTTTATTATTAGAAATTAAAACTTAAGTTTTAATAATTTAAGAAGAAAAAACATTAAACTATTTTTAGAAATTTTCATCTATTTATTCAATTCTTAAATTTTTTTAAATAATAAAAAGTATATAACATATTTTAAAAGTTAATTAAGTTATTTTATATTTTAGTTTAAGTATATATATTTCTAAAAAGGAAAAATAAGTTAATAATATACTAGTAAACTAAAAATTTAAAGCTAAACTAAAAAAGGTATTTATTACATCTTTATAATTTTTAATGAAATAATAACAAACATTATACTTTTACTTACTATTTTATTTTATCTTCTTATTTATAATTATACTTAATACTAAAAAAGAATTTATTTTTATTAAAAATAGGATTATAGAAATTTTAAATTAATCTCTAATAATAATTATAGTTAAAAAGTATAAAATATATTTACTTTTAAAATTACATTTTTTTAAATTAAAAAAGAAATGTGATTAATTTTTTAAATAATATAATAGTTAAAAGATAAACTTTACTTTCTTTTTATTACCATATTTACTGTTAAACCTTTTTAATTTATTAATATCTTTTAATAGATCATTCTTATCTTAACTGAATCATTTAACTCTATATAACTATTTAATTTCTATAGGATTCCTTTGTTGTATTATACTTTACATAGGCTCTCTATATAAATTGAACAACTGAAAGCCCTTAAATTTAATAATTTCTTCTATTCTAGACAAAATAAATCTTTTAAAAATAAAAGTATTACTGTATTAGTTAACTAAGTTAAAATGTAAGGGTTATATAGATCTATGATAAGTCATTCTTTTAAGTTTAAAGTCTACCAATTTTAAAAAAATAAAGTACCTAAATAACTTAATATTGTTGTATATTTTATTTTAATTAGTAAATTAGATAGAAATATATTAATTTTACCATTAAACTTTTTATTTGAATGAAAAAGGTTTCCTTTTTTAAGTTTAACTGTATCGTTTGTTAATTAGCGAAATAAAATAAATTCATTCGGGTACCGATGCCTACAAAAATCTAAAACTTAAAGTAAAAGTGTTCCAGCCTGTCTCCCTCCTTTAAGTACAGATAAAGAAAGAGATGTTGTAATTCTAGCTTTGATGGATTTTCTTCTATTGTAAATAGGATTACTAAAAGTAAAAGTTAATGAAAGATTGAAAAGTATTTCATAAGGGAAGGAGGAATGGAAGGATAAATCTATCTTGTACAGTATAACTTTGGTATACAAAGCGAATGAAGTTAAGTTCACATCAATAGTTTTAAATTTTAATTTTTTAAAAAAAAGAAATGTATTAATATTTTTAGGTCCTACTTGGATCGAAGATAATAGAAATAGTTAAAATTTAAAATATTCTTTCGTTCGATATTTCTTAGCTAAACATATAAGTTTGACATGTTATTCTAATTTCACATAAGTCTATAAAATCACGCCTTCCTAACTAACAATATCCTAACTTCATCCAATTGAAATCAATATTATTAAAGGGTACTGGCCCAATTAAATTCTAGATTAGGAAAAAGATGTAAAAAAAAGTTCTTATTTAATTAAAAGCAAACTATTAGATGGTTGGTAGTCTTCCGTTTAAGCGACCATTCCTGTTATATAGTTGTTTAAGAACTACATACAATTCCGATACGTTTCAGAATTTCGTTTACCATCAAAAACCTTTCCTATTATTTCGGAAATTTGGCATTTAATTATCGGTTCCCATTGTTATCTTCGAAATAAATTTGTATTTAAAATAGCATTCCAGTTATTCGTAATCTAAAATCTTAAGAATTGTACCTTAAAAATTGTAGCCAATACAGTGTTTAATTAAAAGTACTTTATTGGATAGAACACTTTACATTTCTAAATTTAATCCCCATTTTTTTCGGTCTAGTTACAGTTGAAGCGTATATAAACTATCCTTTCGTTTACACCTCATCTCTTCAAACTATTGCACCATAATCACTAAAATGTAGTAATAACTTGCAGCAAAATTCAGTAATGATGTTCGAGGTAAGTTTGTAGTGGTCCAAGTACCTAGAGAATAACTATTGACTCATTTTTGTACTGAGTTGGTAACCGTATATAAAGTGCAGGTTGGTTTCTAATTTCAATTATATCTACAGTCTTTCGTAGCTTGTACCCAACTAATAATTATCAACTCGGTTACAACAACCTTTAATCGAAAATCAATTATCGAATTTAAACGAAGACACAACAATTAGATTTATAAACATGTCTAAAAATTTAAATGAGGAGTTCGATCTAAAACACGATCAGAAACATGTCGACGAGGTGGCGTATAGTGTAATTAATGAGAACAAACCTGGTAACGGTTCAAGTTTCGGTGCCTATTTCAATTTGATCAACGCGTTAGCCGGTTCAGGTACTTTAGGGTTACCAGCTGCTTTGAAACAAGGAGGGTGGTTAGGTGTCCTTTTGATATTTTTAGGAGCTATATTCTCTATATATACTGGTAACTTGTTAGTAAAAGTTATGAACGACCGTAAATCGAAAGTTAAGATTGAGACCTACCCTGACGTAGGGTACGCTGCATTCGGTATTGCTGGAAGGTCGGTAGTACAGTTCTGTCAGTATTCGATTATTTGCGGTGGTGTTACTTTATATTTAGTTTTAGCTGGTACTAACGTAGGTGGTCTTATTAATGAGGCGTACGGCACCCCAACTGCCCCTGTTTTACTAGAAAGGTATTGGATTTGCATAGCTGGTTTGATTGTATGGATCCCATTCGCCTTTTTGAAGACGGTGCAAGAAATCTCTTATATCTCAGCTTTCGGTACTTTAGCTACCATTATCTGTATCGTTATATCAGTGTCGTTAGGTTTGTTAAATCTACCCGACCCTGGGACTGTAAACTATACCGCCGTAGATTGGCAAGGTATCCCTATCGCTCTAGCTACTATATCGTTCTCTTACGGTGGTACAGTAGTCTATCCCCACGTGTATCGTTCCATGCGTAGACCTGAGCACTGGAAATACGTGTTGACCGCTGCTACCGGTACTGCTTTCGTACTGTATACTCTGATCGCTGCCGCTTGTTATTACGCTTTCGGTGATCAAACCATGTCACCAATCTTCAAAAACTTACCCCACGTACCCGCTAGATCGGTAGCTATCGTATTCATCTCTTGCCACGTACTCGCTGCCTCACCAGTATTTTTATGTTCTTTCTCTCTAGAGATTGAAAGGTGGTTGAAAATTAACGTAGATCACATGGGTAAGAAGAAGGAGTTGATAGTACGTGTTATACTACGTACTTTCATCGTAGCTGTCTTAGTTCTGATCGGTAATTTAGTACCTTACTTCGGCTCACTTATGTCTTTGGTCGGTGCTGTAAGCGAATGTATGTTGATCTTCATCGTACCTATCTTCTGTCATTTAAGGGTGTTCGGCATCAGGGGTAGGAGACCTATAGAGTACCCATGGATCGTACTTATCTTATTCATCGCTTTCGTATGCCTTATCTTCGGTACAAAAGATGCTGTACTATCCCTTATCAGCGATATCGAAAATGACCCCAATAGAATTGGAAGTTAAATTACTAACAAATTTTAAATTTAACTCATAAGTTAAGGAATTTCGGTTTTATCACACTTTTATTTAATAAATTTATTCCCTTTTATATCCCTTTAATATACCATTTTTAAATTGAATTTCGATAAACTTGGTACAATATTTTATACGAACTGGTTTCTTTGATGTCATTTCATTTTCTAAAAATTACGATGAGTTCTATAGCGGGTTTTAACCACTACAGCATTTTTAGATCATTTATAATTGAAGTACCAACTGTTATTGAAAGATATACTATTAAATGTAATAGATTTTTTCTATAAAGTAGAAAATTAACCAATTATTTTCATTTATTGATGAGAAAGGTATTTATTAGCAGATGCGGTAATTGTAGCTTAGTTAACTGCATTTTGTCACTTAATAAATAAATTTAATTTATAAAAACGTTTACAATTACCACTAATTAATATAATAAAATAAAATTTATTAAAAGGTGTAAAATAAATATTTTAATTGAAAATAAAACAACTTTCTTTATAAAACCAATCGATTAAGATTTATAAAATAAACTTTCGATTTCAAAATCGAGAAACGTTTCTAAATTATTTTTAATTAAAAGTGGGAACTGTAAATGTTTTTTTTATACCATTTATTGGCATCCAATTTACTATTATAGTATAAGGTAACTAATTACCAGTCCTACTGTTTATTTACTTAAACTTAAGTTCATATAAAAAATCAATCTTAGATTTTAAAATATACAACCTACTCAAATTAAAATCAAATTCTTATTTCTTTTATTTGTTCGCTAATATATTTTACATTAGATTTACAATTGGATTTTTACTTAAACTATGCTTAATAAAATTCTAGCTTAAATTACATAATATGCTAGTATATATATGTGATCGGCTATCTTCAAAAGTAGCTAATTCCAATTGTCAAAATTAAATAAATTTAAATTTATATATATATTACCTATATTGCACTTAATTTTATCCAAATAATAATTAACTTTTAAATTTTGAATGGGATATACACATGCCTTATAAAATTAAATACATATTACTTATAAAGAAATGTATATCCCTTATTACATTTAGCCGACATATATTTAAATATAAATAAAATTTTATAGAAAAGATACTTTAAAAAAAATATATAACTACATATATATATTAATTTTTATTATAAAAATAAACTAAAATATTTTAATTAAAAATAGAAGATAGTAAAGTATAATTCAATAAGAAATGTAGCTTTTTTATTATTATATATTTTCTTAAATTATACCTTTAAAAATAAAAATAAAAATATTTTTATATGTTAATAGTATTAATATATTATAAAGTATTAAAAATATAGTTTATATAGAAAAATTAAATAAGAAACTGTCAATAGCAATTAGTACATTACAGAGATAAGGTAGTTGCAATTAAAATTACTACTATCAAATTAAAATTTTAAGATAATTGCTTAAATACTAAAATTTAAAAATATATATATAAAAGTTATATATGTAAGTATTTTAATATAATAACTTGTAAATTAAAAATTATCTAACAATAAAAATAAAGTAAAAGTATATTATTACCTATCAAATTACAAATAAATTAAAGACTTACTATCAATATATGTTTTAAAGTTATTAAAAATATAGCTAAACTATTACATATAAAAAAATTTTGTTTATTACTTTTTCAATATAAAAGTACATTTTAAAAATTAAATAAAAACTATTTATATAAATAATTAGATAAATACTATATATATATATTATAAATTAGGCTTTTTATATATTAAAAATCTTAACTTTTAATAAATTTTACTAATAGTTAATATTATATAAAAGTTTATAAAAGATATAAATATAATTAAATAATATATATATATATATTTATTAGTAATAATTTTAAAAAAAAATAGAAAAACTAAAACATATTTAAAATTTATATAAAAATTATAATAAGTTTTTATTTAATAAAATAA
>JAWQFY010000597.1:0-25517 GCA_037055185.1 Capillidium rhysosporum | reverse complement strand
AATATATAAAAAGTAAATGAATATAATTAAAAATATTTATTTTTAGCTAATTTTATTAGCTTAATTTATTTTTAAAATTGAAATCAGCTACTTTTGAAAGTAGCTGATTGCCTATTTATATATAAACTTTTTTACTAATTTATAAGTTTTTTTTTATACTAGAATGTCCTATTATAGATAAATCATATGCTTTTTGAATAACTTGATTTCTTAAAGATTTTTTGGAAATATAATATTGAAAGTAGTATTAAAGAGTATCATTATTAATAGTAAACAACTTATGATGTACTGATTTAGATATACTTTTCTTTTGTTGTTTTAATTTTTCTAAATAATTTAAAGTATCTATTATTTTAGATTGTAATATATTAACTTGTTGAAATAATAAAGTATTAGATTTAAATAATGTTTGGAACTAAGTAAAACTATTAATTTTTGGAATATTAAACTACTTTGGTCAGTATTTCCAAGTAACATTAGTAGTTTTGAGCTTGGAATAAAAGAAAAGGTATATAGTTTTTTTAGCTCTTCCTTAGAAAATTATAATTCAATATTATGGCTAAGTAAATTAGGCAGAATATTTTGAAATCCTTTAATATATTCAATTTTATAATTGAATAAATTAAGTTTTTGTGACCAGCATACTTATTATAAGTTTAATCTTATAACTTTAGAAAAATATTTGATAGCTTTATTATTGGTATGATTTATAGTTTTAAAAAAAAAATCTATTAATAAATATTTTCAATTCTTAAGAGTATTAATAATAGAAAGTAATTTTTTATCATAGACTGAATAGTTTACCTTAGTAGAGCCTAACTTTTTACTATATTAAGTAATAGAGTATTCTTTTTTATTATTATTCTTTTATAATAAAACTAATCCTATAGCATATTTGGAAGTATCACATTTAATTATAAAAAATTTAGTAACATTTAGATGAAGTAAAATAGATAATGTTATTAATAAATGTTTAATTTAGTTAAATGTATATTAGTAAATAGAAAGCCATTTAAAATCTATTGTTTTTGATATAAGTTGAGATAAAAGTTTTTAAATGTTGGATAAATCTTTAATAAATTGTTATAAAAAGTTAATAGTATTTAAAAAAGCTTAAAGTTGTATTTTAGTAGTTGGTACTGGGAAGTTTTAAATTAATTTTAAATAGTTAAGACAAATTATATTTTCATCAAAAAAATAACATTTTCTAAAAATTTAACTTTTTTTTGGAAGAATTTACATTTGGAGAGTTTAAGAAAAGTTTGAAATTAATAAAGGTGTTTATAAACTCTAATTAAATCTTTTTGGTATTATTCTGTAAATGCACTATAAATTAAAATATCATTTAAATAGGCAATATAAAAGTCTCTAATAAGATCTTTTAAAATATAATTGATATATCTTTGAAAAGTTGCTGGGGTATTCTTAAGTCTAAAAGGTATTACATAATATATAAATATTTTTAATTAGCAGTGAAATGAAGTAAATTTTTCTTGTTCTGGAGTAATGCAAATTTAATTGAAAGCATCTTTCAAATCTAATTTGCTAAATATTTTTGCTTTAAAAATCATAAAAGTAATATGTTTAAGAAGTGGCATTGGATATGAATCTGCTTTAGTTATAGTATTAAGAAGTTAAAAATTATTATAAGGTTGGAGACTACCATTAGATTTTAGTACAAATATAACAGAACTAATTACTTTAGTAGAAGATCTATATAATCATTTTTTTTAAATATATTCTTTATATATTCTTCTAAAGTATAAAAAGCTTTTGGATTTATTGCATATATTAATTGATTATGAAGAGGTTTTATACCTTTAATAAAATTAAATTTAAAGTTAAACTTAAAATGGGCTAGTAAATTTTAGTACTTCTTAGCATTAAATAAGTTAGAATAAGGAAGTAAATAGTTTGGAATAGTTTGTTGAGATTTTTCAAATTAGGCTGCTATACTAATTGATAGTTGTATAAAAGTTTCAAGTTGAAGATCTAAAATAATAGATAGTTGCTGTTTAGAATGCAGTTTTATTTTCTATTTTATAAACTTATGTGAGGAAAATATTATTCTTATTAGGATATTTCTAATATAAGTGAATAAACTAAATTTTAGACTATTTATAATTAAATATTATATATTTAATTATTTAGTTGAATTTTAATTGGTATTATTATTATAAATAAATTAATTGTTTTATTATTTGCAATAAATAATGTATTTTTTTTTGTTTTTAATTCTAAGTAGTTAGAAAATTATTTAGAAATAAAATTATCTACTAATCCAATGTTTATTAATATTTTTAACTTAAGTTTTTTTTTTAATTATTAAGGCTGTATTAATTATTATATGTGGAAACTTAAAAAAAGAAGTATAAAGATAAGAAGAAACTATATCTTTATTTAAAATAAATTCAGTAATAGATTTTATAAATTTCTTTTTTTTGCTTTAAGTATTATATAGGTGAAAACTTATAGTTTCATTAAGAATATCTATTTTAAGAAAATGTGAAGACTTAGAAAGTTGTACTACATTTATAATAAATTTCATAGCAGTGCCTAAGTAATTTAGAATAGCTAATGTTAAATAAAATTTACCAGCATTTAAATTACAAATAAAAAAAGTCTTTACAGTTATCTTATTTGTATTTAACTATTTACTAACTTTAATAAACTTTTTAGCATATTCAAAAACAGATAGTAATACTTATTGGATAGATTTTAACTGTAAAGCTATTTTATATTAATAAGTAATAAATTCAAAATAATTTTAAATTGTTTGTTAGAATTTTTCAAAGTTAAATAAGCTATTATCTCTATTTAGCTGATAATTTGCCTATAATTAAAGATTTGGTAAAAGTTATTTAACTAATTATAAAGTTGTTTTACTTCCTGATAATTTAGAATTATTATAAAGTGTAGCTTAAAAATTCTAATTACAGTTTTTGATTAAATAAAATGCTTTTTGAATTTTTTTATTTAGTACATCTATTAAACTAAGAGTACTCAAAGCAAGTGTATTTTAAGTAAGTGTTAGTTGAGAAAAAGCTGGAGAAACAGTAATAGAAAAGTAATTATAATTATTTACTATTGTTGGTACTGTGGTTAATAAGGAGGTTGTTGGTAACTTAAATTTAAGTAAACTTAATTTCTTTTTCTTTTTGAAAGATAATAAGGTAAAATAAGCTATATTTTTAGTTATTAGGAGTATAATTAATATTAATGTAAGTATTTAATTAATAGTTTAATAAACTGTTAAAAAGAAGAAAAAGATTGTAAGTGTGCTAGATTGAGATAATTTATAAATAAAATAAGTAGTTTAGTATAAGAGTAAGGAAATAAAGTTAGAAGGTTGGCTTAATATAATATAATACCAGGTAAGGGGTAGCAATAGTAGTTAATTTCACTAGTAGAAAAACTTAATATAAGTATAATAAATATCTACATAATTGACTAAACCTAGGCTTAACTATCTATATATTAGATGAATAAAGTAGTTTATATAAAATAGAAACAAAAGACAGGATAAATAATCTATAATTTTAGAAGAGAGTTTTGATATTTTGGTAAAAAACTTTAATATAAAATTAATAAAGCTAGTAAAAATAAATTAATAGTAAGTTATTTATTGAATAAAGTTTTATTAAAAATGTCAAACAAAGCTTTAACTTTGCTTTTTAGCTCTCTTTATATACTTTTCTATTAATTGTTAAGTATAATTAAGCTATACTAAGTTTTATTTTTAATTATAAATCATTATACTAAATAATACTTAGTAAAAGTATAATTACAAATTAACTTATACTAAAGTTTAGTTCTTAGTAATAAATAATTATAAATCAATTTTACTAAGCAGTACTTAGTAAAAGTATGATTATAAATTAGTTTTATGCTAAGTAATGCTTAATAAGATAAAAATTGGTATTTGTTATTTTAAAATAAAAAGGAAAATATATAAAAAATAAAAAAAGATAGATATTAGTAAAGCTCAGTTAAATAGGCTAAGTGATAAAGCTTATAATATTACAAAAATAAAGCTAAATCTACTAAAATTAGCAATAATAGCTTTAGATAAAAAATTAAGTTAATAGTTAATTTAAGCTTAATTTTAATATAAGTTATAACCAAATTAAAATTAAAATAAAGTAAATAAAAATAAAATAAAATAAAAGTAAAGCTAAAATTTTTAGTATATTATTAAAAAGGTTATGCTATTTTAAAAAATTTATAAATATATTTAAAATATTAATAAAGTAGTTAATTAAAATAAATTTAATATAAAGGTTTTTTATTTTAAATTAAAAATATTAAAATACTTTATTTATTTTAATTTAGTTTTACTTATAAAATCTATTAATATATAAAAAATTAAATTTTTTAACTTTATTTTTTTTAAATTTATAGTTTTAATTATTTACTTAATTATTATATAATATAATTTTATATATTATACTTAATATTGTAATATTTAAGTAGCTTTTTAATATTAATTTTAGATAAATTTTAAAAAATCTTATTAATTAAAAGCTTTTTAATTTTTATATAAGTTTTTTATTATATATTTTTAATATATATTTTTTAAATAAAATATTTAAAATTTAGTTTAAACTAATAAATAAAATAAAGTAATAAATAATAAAAAAATATATTTAAAATAAGTAAATAAATATAGCTACAATTAAATATTTTATTACTAAAATTTTATAAATATATAAATAAAGCTTATAAGTTAAATAAAAATTAACTATTTAAATAATATTATTTAAAAAATAATATAGATTTATTAAATATAATATATATAATAACTACAATTTTTAAATTATAAATTAATTTACTTTATAAAATTTATTATTTATATATATAATAAATTATATTTAATAAAAATTAAAAATAGTTTTAATTTTAATATTTTTAAAAAATTAGATACATATTATTTAAATTACTTAAAACTATATTTATAATAATAAACTTAATATTATTATAAAATATTTAGCTAAATATTTTAAAAAAGTAAACTTTTTAAAAAAACTAAAAGTTATATAAGCTATTTATTTAAAAAACTAAAATATTAGCTAAAATTTCTATATAAAAAAATAAATAAAAAAATATATAAACTTAGTAAAAAAAAGCTAGAAAATTTTATTAAATAAAGTATTTTTATTAGTATAAAAAAGCTTATTAAAATTAAGTTAAAAGTTTAACTTTTAATTTTATTAGTAAATTTAATAAACAATTATTTTTTTAAAATTTTTATTATAATTTTTATATTATAATTGATATATTATCAAAAATATATTTGAAAATTAGTTACTTTATTATCTTTAATAAACTAAAAAATTAAAAAATAATATTTAATATGATAAAGGTAATATAAAACTTAAATAACTTTAAATATTAAAATATATAAAATAGTTTATTAAATTAAAGATTTTTTTAATTTTAAAAATTTTATTTTTTTATATAAAAGTTATTTTAGCTAAAATATAAAGTTTATAAAAAAGTTAAATATATTTATAATTGCAGGTAAATCTTTTTATTTTTATAAATTTTAATAAAACTATATATTTAAATTTATAAAATAAGTTGTAAAGATATAAATATAGTTATATTTTTCTAATTATAGTAATAATTAAATTTAAAAAGTCTATTATAAAACTAATAAAAACTAATAGTAGTAGTTATATAATATTAATTATAAGTTTATTTTTAAGTTATAAATAATATTTTATCTTAATAAAAAAATAGTAAAATTATTTAAAGTATATTGTATTAAGCTTATAAATATAATTAAGTGTATATAACTAATATATTTTTATTAAATTAGATTTAAGTTAATATATTAGCTATTAAATTAAAAAAGGCATAACCTATTATTATTTAAAAATATTAGTAATTTTTTTTAATATGTTTAAAATAAGTTAAAAGTTAAAATTTTTATAGTTTTTAAAAGTTAATTTATTAAATTTAAACCTAAATTAAATTTTAATATTATTAAAGCTAAAATTAAAATATTTTTTATTAATTTTAGGTAAAATTAATAAAAAGCTATTATTTAAAAATTTTATTTTAAAAGCTAATATTTTATAAAGTTATTATAGCTAAAATACTAAATTAATAATATATTATAATTAATATATTTATATAATTTAAATTTAAATTTATTAAAAATGACTAGTTTTTAAACTTTAAAAAAAAATTATTGGCTATTTTTATATTAAATATAAATATATTTTCTAATTTAAAAAAAGTATAATAAACTAAAAGTATTTATAATAATAATAAATAATAGACTTTTAATACTAGTAAATTTAATAAAATATTAACTATATTTATATTAGATTTAAATTTTAAAATTTTAAATAAGGTAAATTTATTAAAGCTGAAAACAAAAAATTAATTAATAATATAAAAGTAAAAATAATTTGTTATAATAAAATTTTCAAAAATAAAATCATATAGTTTTTATAAAAATAAATATATATATGAATTAGAAAATAGTTTTTATTAAAATATTTTAGCTTTTTATAGATTATTTAAACTAACTATACAATAGTATATACTTATTAGCAGATTATATAACTGCTAAAAATAGAGTAATACTTTTAATTATAAAATAGTTATTTTTTTTTCTAATTTTAGTTAATAAAAGATATAAAAAAGTATTAACTTTAAGCTTAATATATTATATAATTAATAAAAATAACTTATATAAAGTTTTTAAAATTAAAATAAATTTATAAAATAAAATAAGAAAAAAAAAGAAAAATAAAAAGCTTTTTAAATATATTTAAAATATAAGCTTTTTAGTAATATTATACTACCTAAGTTAACAATTAACTTATTAAAATTTTAAAAATAGCTACTTATATATAATGACAAAACTAATTAAAAACATATAATTTAGAAATATACTTATTTATATAATAATATACTGATAATTGTCTGTAATAAATATATAAAAGATATAATTTTGAGGGTTTAAGGACAAACTAGTATAAATAGTACTTTGTTAAACATTTTTTTAAGTTTCAAAAAATAGAATTTGCATGAGTTTGGTTTTAATGTAGTGTATTATTATAATTAGTTAACTAAAATAGGCAAATTACATTTATATAATCTACCTAGAATTAAATTTTAATAAGCTAAAATATTATAAAAGTGCCTACCATTAAAACTTAAAATAAAAATTTGTTTAGTAATAGAAAATCCAAATAGTTTAGAATTACTTCTAACAAATATCATTTCCTAGTTTTTTATAATTTTTAAATTTGGTTAAAGACTATTTAAACCTTAGTGCTTTTCTCTTTTTCTGCCTCTAAAACATTTATGCGTTAAAAAGCAAGTCAGGTTTGTATTGTTATTTATCTTTGCTATAAGGTGAGCATATTTTGATTATAGGGTTTGTACTAAGTTACAAATGCAATTTAAAGGAAAAATAGTAGATACGAACACAGGGCGCAAGCTGTGCTTGTAATATTGTGACAATGGCTACCCAAACAGTTATATATACTAAGTTTGTGTTGCAAATCGATTCGTAGTTTGTATTTTATTTAAGAAAGCTAGCAACGTTTTAGTAGCTAGGCATATACGGATCCACCTTAATACTTTCGGAAGAAAATTGTTTGGCACAGTATAACGATTTCTATTATTCTACAAGATGAAATGTCATATGGAGTTTTTAAATATAGTAGACATCCATCTAAGTCTTCTTGTAAACCAAAAGTTGCTGGATATTTGGCTACTCAAAAAATAGAATTGAAAATCATATTCAACACTTAGCAAATGGATTCTGATCTTGATCCGAGTTAGAATAAAGCTGTTGATGAGAGTATGCTTTTAAAGAAATGAGTTTACAATATAGCTACGATAGGAGAGATGAAGAAAATACTCGGAGTTTTTATTTAAATGGAAAGGTAAGCTTAACAAGCTGAGAGGTTACGCCTACATATAGTATAACGGTATTTTCCATAGCATCATTTAGGTGCTTGTCTCAGATCTAGCCATTATCGATCTCTAAAGTACACATACAACGTAAAAAGTAAACAAAAAACAAGGTAATTAATATTGATAAAAATCTATTAGAAAAGGAAACCTAAGTAAAAATTTAATTCCAAACTTTACATAAATAAATATCGAAACGTAGTCATTAAATCTAATTCTTAAACTAAATCTTGAGTTAGTAAATAGTAAAAAAGTAAACCAATTTACCTCCTAAAAAATCGGAAGCTAGCAATAGATCTAAAGCTATCCCTTTCTCGATTTCGGGAGCTTCTTTTTCGGATTGGGAGTATGCGTTGACCCTAGCTCTATAATGTAAATAATCCACTATCTTCTCTAACAGTACACCGCTTAATAGAAGTTAATTACTAGTGAAAAGTATAAAAATTACTAAATTTCGGTAAATGTTATCTCATTACTTTCAGCTTCTAAGAACCCTATTCATATTTTAACAAAAAGAACAAAAGAGTTAGTTTAAAATTGACTAAACGTATGATTCATTACCATCACCTTCCAACATAGATTTTATTAATTTTGAGCCTATAGCTACCTTCTTATCTAAAATAAACTGGTGTCCATCACTTGAAATTAATTTTACTAATTCGATTCCCTGCATACTATTTTTTACAAATTTTTAAAACAAAGTGCGTAAGCTTACCATGGTAGCTTTTATTCCCTTAAAAAAGGTTTATAGACTATGTGTTTTAGTGCTCATTTATTAGGAATATAACCAATGGCTACGTCTAAAAGTTACTAAAATACATCATCAAACTTTATCAAAACTTGAATATTGCACCTTTTGTGACGTTTATTAAAAAATTAAAGTTCTTACAATTACGATTCTTTATGAGGTTTACTTTAAGAAGTTGATGTATTCCATATGAAAAACCAAATGAATCGACCTAATAAGTATCCTTTATGCTTAAGTGGTACATACTTAAAAAAATTTCTTCCTTCCCTACTAATCTTTAAAATATATGCTATGCAGCCAGTATCGCTACCTTATTCACTCATCTACAGGATCTTTTATAAGTAGATTTACATATCAAATCAACTAAATCGAAAAGTTCAATTTTAAAAGCTGTAGTCGAAATAAGAACCAATTTAAGGCATAGAGGGCTATAATATTATGAACTGGATTACTACGCCAAACTGCAACCAATTTTTCTTTTATTTTAAAGATTTGGTATTTTTGTAGATTTAGCTTGAAATCAGATTTACAGCTTATGATATCCTAAGAGTTAAATTTACATTTACAGACGGAAAATGAATAATTTCTTTATCAACGTTTTTTACAAAATTTAGGTACGTTATACTTTGTAAGCATGGTATTAGAAGCCTCTTTGGCTGATAAACATCTATCCAAATCACTTTTTCTCTGAGCCACCAAATCTTTTAACTATCAATTAAAAGACCAAAAATAGGGGTAATCAATGATACAGTAAGTAATCCAATCGATTTGATAAATGTAAGGATATAAAACAATATAAAGTTACATATCAAAATCTGAAGAAACTACTGAAACGCTTTCAATGGGATCTATAAAGTTAATAAACATGGAAAGTATAATAAACTGAAAAAAGGTGAAGAAGCGAATACTATAAGTGCTATTTTGGTGATTTTGAGTCAGATGGCGTGTTACAATTTTTAAAAATCTAATTTAAGAATTGGCTGGTTGAAAATAAATTATTTTTGCATTTTTCAAATTCTCTATTAACATAAGTACTCGTTGAAAATTATAATTTCAAAATAAAAATCATTGTTTTTATAAAAGATGTAGTTATCATCTTATGCTCACCTGTTAACGTATTGAAAACTCGCTATGCCCAATTCCTTTACAAGTTCGAGCTTATTCTCGTTAACTTCTGATATCAAAAAAAGAAAATTATAAAGCTTTCTTTATGGGGTGGGTACCCTGCTTTACCAGACTTGGCCCACAGACCATTTTAATATATTTTTCTAAAACAATTGCGTAAATTGTACGATAAATTTGCTAGAACTTTATTAAAAAACAAAATTTTAAACTTTAAAAATTTAGTTTTCATCCTCTTATAAACAAGAAAAGCTACCAAATTTGAACATTTTTACTAGTCGTTTTCACACTAATATTTAAAACTAAATTTAAATTAAAACAGTAAAGCCCCTAAAAATTTATATACACGTATATATAATTTAGTTGTAATAAAAAACCTTATAAAAAATTGACTTTTTTGAGCCATTATAGCGATTTTTTGGGCTTAAGAGTTATAAAAGATTTATTTTTTTTATTTTTTCAACTTACAAAACTTTCTATAGTATGGTAACTGACTTTTGTTAATAAGGCCAGAATCGACACTTATTGTACTTTCTTTTTCTTGTTAGAGTTCGACTTCCCATCATCGTTATTATGCCTAGTCTTTTGTGCGAACTCTACTGCATCTAAGTAATCGGATTCGACTAAATTATCTTCGATCAACTTCTCCCTTAAAGCGCGAATTTTGTTCCTTTTAACTTTAATATTGGATTTGATAGAGGGATCGACGTACCTAAACCCAATTAGTCAAACGATTTTAAAAAATAAAGCTTACGGCGCTATAGCTTTGATAGGTACAACCGCGTTAAGATCTTTATCGTCGGCTAGCAAAATGTCTGAAACCTCTAAACCGAACGACTCCGGTTCAACCGTCCTGTATTTGAATTTGGTTTTAACACCTTCAATCTAAAAAAATAAATTTAGCTCCTAGATTTTTAAGTTGGTTTTACGTCGCCCTCGTTATCCAGGTTGTAGTAGTCGCCTATGAGCTTGAGCGCGTGCTGTTTCGCTTCATCCAACTCAGCTGGGGTCTGTTCCGCTTCAATATCGTCGATGTTGATATCATCATCAAATACCGGTTTCTCATCGCCCTACCAAACATTAGCCCAACTCAAACAAAACAAACTTACATCGCCGTCATCGAATGCATCCTCGTTGAAAGTTTCGGCCATAGCCTGGTCGTACTTGGCTGGATCAAAATCCCCGAAGGTGTTATCCAAAGACTGGAAGGTGATATTACGATCGCCAGTAGCTTTTCTTAAGTCATCTATGGCTCTCATGATCTCCTGCATCTTTTGGTTCTTTGCTTTTTTAGTTTCCTCTGCAAGTTCCGACTTCTTCATCTTTTTTCGTTCAGCTTTACGTTTCCTAGCTTCGGCACGTTTGTTGACTTTGGTACGTACTGAATCACCAATTTCACGAGGGTGCGAGATAATGTTACAGGCATTAGGATCCTCAAATCTAAAGTTGTACTTGGATTCGAAAGCGTCCGCCTCTTCATCCTGTTCCTCATCTTCAATTATGCCAACCACCTCATCGTAGGTAGGTACTCTATTCACACTCTTGTCAACCCACCCTCGGTTCATAATGTAGCTGAATATGTTAGTAATAATTGGTTAGTTTTAATTACTCAGTAAGGAAAGCGTCTTCGGGATCATTCGACTTGGAATCTTTGTTGAACCTACCGAAGATTTCGTCATTGGGATCCAGTTTCGACATCTCTTGGTAGATAAATTCTTTGTATTCCAACTCCTCCTTCTCTTCTTCTTCGGTAGTCTTCTCACGTTTTACCAACAGTTCATCATCCGAACTTTGGTCTTCATCTCCAGCGAACATAGCTTTCTGAAAAAATTAATTTCTATAAGACGCCAAATCTGAAAAAAATGAAATACCTTCAATTCATCCTTCAAAAATTTCTGTTCTTCTTCGTGAGTAGGTGATGCTGGTATTTCCTCTTCTTTAGTAGGTTTCTCTTCCGCCTCCTCCAAAATGTTTTGCATCTCCATATGTTTCAAAGTTAACGGTTTCTCTTTGACCATAGTTTTCTTCTTCTTTTCCCACAGCTGTTTAGCTTCTTCAGTAGCCTTTTCATCAAACAGTACCGTATCCGGTTTATAAATTGTTTCGTCCTTCTTTTTTATAAGTGCAATAGCTCTTAATATCTGAGATTCAACTGCTGGGGTTAACAACTCCCCATTATCATCTTCTACTTCTTCATCGCTTTCAATTACTTCACCGTCTTCGTCAACATATACGTTTAAACCCTCTTCTTCGTCAAATTTTTTGTCAACACCGTATTTTTTCTTACGCTCTAAGATCTTTTCTAACTCTTCTCGACTTACTTCTCGCCCTTTGATCTGTTCCTTTACTTTAAAAAATATTATTAAACTTTGTAATTTCGGTTCTTAATATCTTACTTTTCAATAGATCTTCCTCCTTCTTACGCCTCTCATAGCTATCGGCGTAACTTTCGTTTATCTTCAATTCAAAAGTCTCTTCTTCTGACATCTTTGAAAGTTTTATTTATTTAATCAAGTTGAGATTTTTTTTAAAGCTTCTCAACTTGTTTCTTAGAGCTTTATTAGCTGCAAATATATTCTAATTTTATTCAAAGATTTTTTAGACTGCAAAATTCTGGTTTTATATAAAACTGATAAAAAAACAGCCAATAATTAGATGTAGAATCTTATAACTATTGCATTCAATGAACTTTTGTCAATATCAAAATTCTCTGCAGTTAATAAATAGTAACGATTGGTACATGTAATTTGGATGACAAGTAGACAAGACTGAAGTTCTTAAATAATACCGACTTGGAATTTATACATTTACATTTAACTTCCGCAACAAACTCAAAAAAGAAAATGTTGAGCACTAAAAAAGTCGAACATAAGGGTGTAACTGCCCCAATATCTTTATCTTTACCGACTGAAGCCGACAAAGCGAAGACCGAAATATTGATACAAACTTTAAAAGATAACAACTTGTTTGAATCAGATGAAGAAGCTTCACAACGGTACGAAATATACACCAAGGAATCATTAAATTAAAGTTTATAAACGTTTAGTGAAATAGTTTTAGGTCAATTGAACGTAATAGTTAAAGAGTTCGTAAAGAAGGTCTACCTATCCAAAAACTTTAGCGAAGAGATTGCGAATCAGGCTGGTGGTAAAATTTTTACATTCGGGTCATATAGATTAGGTGTACATTCAGCTGGTACACAAAAAATTGTTTATAATTATGTCATTACTTACGGTATGTGGGGACTATTTTTTTAGGCGCGGATATTGATACTTTATGTGTGGCACCTAAACACGTAACAAAGCAGGATTTCTTTACCGTTTTGAAGGAAACATTATCCAAAATAGATCAGGTTAAAGAACTTTCGGTAGATAAAATCCTATTTTAGGACCAATTTTTTATTTAAATTTTCTTTTTTAGGCGGTTGAAGATGCTTACGTACCCCTTATTACCATGGAGTTTTCCGGCATACCGGTAACCTTTTAAAAAATTAGCTTTTTTTATATTAATTGAGTCTTGTAGATCGATTTGTTATTTGCAAGCTTAGATTTAAACCAGATTCCTGACGATCTCAATTTAGCTAATAATAACTTGTTACGTACTTTAGATGATGCTACTGTACGTTCGATCAACGGTAAACTTCGCTTTATTAAAATTTAGTATTTAATTTTAACTTAAAGGTTCAAGAGTTACTGACGAAATTTTACGTTTGGTACCGAGTATTCCCGAATTTAGAATCACATTACGTTGTATCAAACTTTGGGCTGCACGTATTCCACCTCTTTTTAGTAGTTTTTAATTTTGTTTGGGCTATTAGGTAGAGGAATCTACGGCAACAAGTCTGGATTTTTAGGTGGTGTAGCTTGGGCTATGCTAGTTGCTAGAGTCTGCCAGTTATATCCTAACGCTTCTAGTTCAGTCATACTTGCCAAGTTCTTTAACATCATGTCTCAATGGTACTCAATATAAACAACCGCTTACTAATCGCCATTTTTATAGGAAATGGCCTTACCCTATTTTACTCAAAGAAATTGAAACTAGTTCCATCCCGCAAAAAGTTTGGAATCCACAGGTAAAACGAAAAAGTTGCTTTTATAATTTTTTTTTGCTAGATTTACCCATCCGATAGAGCTCACAAAATGCCTATCATCACTCCAGCCTTCCCGTCAATGTGCTCCACCCACAATGTAACCGCTTCCACCTTAGCTATAATAACACGGGAATTAAAAAGAGGTATACCTTACATAAAAACTTTTCATTAAATCTATATAAGGTGTTGAAATCACTAACAAAATCGCCGTTGATCAGGCTGAGTACAACGAGCTGTTCGAACCGATCCAGTTCTTCAAGATCCATCCTTACTATCTCCAAGTGATAGCGTACAGCGACGATACTGAACTCCAACTCAAATGGTAGCTTAAACTGTTTTGTTTCCGCTTACCAAAGTTTACATAGGTCTAGTACTGTCGAATCGAAAGTACGCCACCTCATGATGGGATTGGAGTTGAGCTCCGACGTCGAACTGATCCACCCCGGTGTTAAGGAAGTAGAGGCTACCTTCCCTTGCCAAAGTGACGGCGAATCCGAGATGTTACTCAAGACCAAGTTCATGGCCACCGAACCGAAAGCTGATATCGAGGGTGCTACCAAAGTCTACTATACTACCTCCTTCTTTCTGGGATTGGAATTCACTCCCAGAGGTAGCTTTTCAACGTACTTCTAGGTAAATTAACTTTTGCGCTTGTAGATGAGGAGTCTATCGGAAAAAGACAAGTTTCCTTCCTCAAACAGGTCGCTGACTTCCATACTCGTATCGGCACTTTTCAGGCGGCGCCCCTCACCCCTGACCGCTGTGGTTTAGCTATCAACTGCTACAAGAAGTAACATGGTTTAATTTCACTACTAATTCACATATCATTTAGTTCACGTCTACCCCGCTTCTTGTTCAAGGAGGAAGAGTGGGAGCAACGATTGAGCCGTAAGCGTAAATTGGAACTTCTCCACGTAATAAATATGTAATATTTTAGTCAATAACCACCAACTATCTTTTAGATGATGGGCCGTCGTACCCGCAAGTACCCCACTACTGAATCTAAGGAGCCAACTACAGCTACCAACAACGTCGACCTTACCGAAGCTAACAACTCCCCTGGGTAAAATTTTATTACTGGTTGTCTTTTTTGCTAAAATTTGATTTCCTTACCTTCTTAGTGAATCTAATATCAAAGAATCTCAGCCTAAACGACAAAGGTTTGAATTTAGCTTTGAAGTTTTGTATTAACGTTTGATTTTTTATTTTAGGATTGAGTTCAACATCCCCGAACCTGACAACAAAGTCGTACTCCAATCTAAAGATGCCGCTATTAACAACGAACTCGACTTAGAAGCCTTGGCTGCCAAACCCGAAATTAGGCTTAAACTTAAATTGAATTAGGGTTGGTTTTTTCAGTAAATTATAGTATAAATATAGGATATTTTAGCTTTTTATTATTTTTTAAATGAAGATAAAAACTTTTAAGTAAAATTTATATTATTTGAATTTAAAGTTTAAAAATAATTTATACTTCCTCTATTTTACAAATTTCCATTTTCAATTTTTTGCGTATTAAATTAATCTTAGTGTAATTTTTTAATACAATATAATACATTTTGTTAAGTGATGCTTTTAAATTTTTGAAATGAAGTTTTGGCTTTGTAGATTTTAATTTTTCTAGCAAAGATTAAAAGCTTGATTTTTAAAAAGTACTACTCAGTTCTAAGCTAATAAAATTGAGTTAATTTTGTGATCTTATGCTAAATATTAAAATTTTATTTAAAAATTCAGATCTTAACTACTAAAAACTAAGATTTAATTATTAAGAAAATTGTTAATTTTAAAACCTTATTATTTATTTATTAATGTTAAATTGGTAAAGGGGGTAATATATTAACTATTAGCAATAAGTATATTTAAAATTTTCTTAATAGTGAATAAAATTCCAAATAATATACTTAAAAATATATAAAGTTTTTATTATTAGAATTGAAAGGTATATTAACTTTAAAAAGATAATAATTTATAAAGTAGAGGGTAAAAAAGAAAACTTTACCTAATAAAAATTATAGCTAATTTATAATAAAAATCTAATATATTTTAAATAAGTATTTTTTATCAAAGATTAAATATTTAAAAAAAAGTAGGTTTTATAAACAAATAAAGTAAAAGCTTTCTATTAAGAAAATAGAAAATTAAAATAATTTTCAAAAGAAAACTAAATGAAATAAAGTTTTTAAAAGTGATAAAGTGAGAAATTTTAGTTAAAAAATCTAGAAATTATTTTTAAAAACTAAATATATATTTTTTAATATATAATAAAATAAAAACTTTTTATTAAAAAAATAAAGTATAAAAATAAGCATTATAAAAAAGCTAAATAAAAGTTATAAAATAAAAAGCTAAATAAAAGTTATAAAATAAAAAGTAAAAATAAGTTTTAAAAAAATAAAGTAAAGTTTTTAAAAAATAATAAAGCAAAAGCTATTTAATTAAAATATTTAATAAAAAATAAATAAAACTATTTCATAAAATTAAGTTTATTTAAATAATAATAACTAGTTATAATTAAAAAATATATATATATTTTAGCATTAAATGTATTTTTTAATACTTAATTTTATATTTTATAACTTAAAGCTATAAATTTTAAAATTTTATTATTTTATTAAAATAATATAAATTAAAGTTATATAGTTTTTATAATTATTTATAAAATTTTAAAATTTATTTTATTAGTAAAACTTTTATTAAATAAAGATTAAATATACTTTTTATAATTTTATAATTTTTAGTATTTTTTCTTTATTATATAAAAAAAATTAAATATAATTTAATATTTTTTTAATTATTTTTAAGCTTAATCTAAAAATTTTGAAGTATTTTTAACTAAGTTAAAACTTAAACTATATTTAATATTAAAGCAATATTTAATATTACTTCAAAAGCTTAATATTAATATTATATATATATAGTATATAAAATTTAATATAATTTTTAGTTATTATAAAAAATTAAAAAATAATAACTTTATAAATAATATAAAGTTATATATTAAATATATTAATAATTTTTTAAATAAATTTTTTAGAAAATTTTAAAATAAAATATAAAGTAAAAAAATATTTTTATAGCTATATTATAAAAATATTAGTATTTAAATTATCTTTTATATATATTAAATATAAATTTTTATATTTTAAAAGTAAAGCTTTTAATTTATTAAAAATTCTTATACTTTTAAAATATAGCTTTGAAAATTAACTTTAAAATCTCTAAATTTATTTAAATTATAATTTACTATATAGCTAAATTTATAATTTTAATTAAGTTAATATATAAATTTATTTTAATAGCTATATTATAGTATTAAAATAATGCTTTAGTAGTTTATTAAAATAAAAAATTAATTAATTTTATTTATATTTAAACTTTTTCAGTATAGCTAAAAAATTAAAATTATAGTTTTATATTTTATAAAGCTAATATTATAAAGTTGCTATAATATCTAATTTTTAATATAATATTAGTAGTAAGCTTTATATTATAAATTAAAAAATATTATAATATAGTAGTAGCTATAAATATAAGCATTTATATAAAAAATTATTAAACTTTAATAAATTAATATTAATATTATTATTTATTATTAAAATAGTAAATGAAAAAATTTAATAAGTAATAAAAGCTAATAAAATTAGTAATAAATTTAATATAATTATATATAGCTATAATTTTAAATAGTAATAGTTATAAAAATTATAAATTATTTAATAGTAGTAAAATAACTAAATTTAATATAGCTTTAAATATTATTAAAAAAATATAAGTATTTATAATTTTAAATATATTAAAAATAACATTATAAAGTTTTAAAATGTTAGTTATTATAATTTATAGTTTAATTTAGTTATAAAGTTTTTTTAATAATATTTATAGCTATATTAAATTTATTTAAAGATTACAAACTTGTAAAATTTTTAAATAATAATTAAAAAAGTATATAGCTTTATTAAACATTTTAGTTAAGTATTTAAAAAAAGATATAGTAATAAAATAAGCTTAAAAAATTAAATAAAATAATAAAAATAACTAAAAGTTAATAATTTATTAAATTACTTAATAGTAAAATATTATAATTATATATTTTTATATAGTATATATTTAATTATTATAAATTTATTAATTATTAACTTACTTTTACACTACTATATTTATAAAATAGAAGTAATATTTATAAAAACTTAAAATGCTATTTTAACTTTAAATTATTTAATTTATTTTCTAAGTTTTAAAAGTTTATATATTTTAGTAATATATAAATTTAAAATTTTACAAAATTTTGTATATAATAATAATATATAATTTAAGACTTAAATTTAAAATATATTATAAGCTTTAATAATATATAAAATAAAATTTTAGTAATAAATACTTATAAATAAATAAAAAGCTTTAGTTTTATTATTAACTTATAAGCTTTTTTAAACTTTTTTACTATTTATATAAAATTTTTAATTAACTGTTTATTTATACTTTTATTTATAGCTATTTAATTATATAATTTTACTAAATTTTCTAAAATATTAATTAAACTCAGCTATTATTTAAATATAATTAAAAATATAATTTGTAAATAAAATAATAAAATAATAAAATAATAAATATACTTATAAATACTTAAATAGTATATATATTATATTTAGTATAATTTTAGTTAAATTTATTTATACTTAATTTAAGTAATTAATAATAATAGTTTTACTATATTTATTAATTTATAATATTTAACTAAAATAAAATATTTAATATTTTAAAATTTACAAGCTATAAATTATTTAAAAAAAATAATAAATAAATTTAAAGCTAATATTTATTTATAATTAAAAAATAGTAACCTTAGTATAATAATTAATGTTTAGCAATTTAAAAATACATAATAATAGTAATGATATATTTATATAAGTTAAGCTATTAAAACTAAAGTTAAAGATTTAAAAAATATTATAAAAGTAAATATAAATAGATTAAAAATTAATAGCATAAAAAAGAGATAAATATATTTACTTTTTAAAAAATATATTTAAAAATAAAAGTATTAGTAGCAATTTTAGTAGTTTATTAAATAGTTCTAATATTAGCTAATATATTATAAAATAACAGTTTATAAAAATTAATTAATTTAGAAATATGTAATATAAATTTAAAAAAGCCAGAAACTATCAACTTAAATATACTGTTTTTTACTAAGTTGCAAAATGCTATGAAAAACACTTTAATAAAATACTTAACTACAGAAATACACATGTTCTTTGTATAGTTGGTAAATCCATAACTAAGAACAACTATGGAAGTAATTACATATCAGGAACTTTAATAGTTTCTCTACTCTAATAAAAGAAACTAGTAATTGTAACATTACTAGAGGGTTTGGATACATTTATGATTTAAATTTGGTTTGGCTTAGATTTCCCTACTGATATTATAGAAAATTAAATAAATTATTAAGGAATGCGATAAACTATACTAAACTAAAATTATAAATATAACTTTACCAGCATCATTAAAAATGAAATACGCTTCATTATAGTGGACTAATTAATAATCTTTTGATCATCAGTTGTAATTTATTTCCGTCTACAACAAAAATTTGCTCATCAATTGATTCAACTATTTTTGCTTTCATCTTATTAATAATTAAATGGAATGAATACATATTATATTTATAAAATAGATATATATATTTGGAAACAATTACATTTAATAGGACATATAAACTTATTCATACTTTTTACTATATTATAGCTATAATAAAATAACATTTATTGTATAAGTGAACCTGCTAGATTTGAAACATATAGATAGTGGCAAAGAAGCCAAACAACTTTATATTCCGATTAAATACTGTAAGCTCTTCTTAACGATGTATATAAAGTTAGTTATTTTTTTTAAGCTTTGATAACTCAAAAGATTAAGTTTGAGATTAAAAATCGAGAATATTCAGCTATCCTAATTATCCGCACTCTAAACCTTATATTTTAATTTCTTTATAATACCTTAATCAATGAGATGTTATATAAAGGAATTGTATATAATGTAGTATAATGTTATCAGGTATACAGATATATCAAGTACACTTAAGTTTTGTAAGTAATTCGTACACCTTATCGCATTAAATTAATATATACCTTCTTGGCTTCCACTATGAAATTAGTTAGATTACCAAGTGATAACATTAGACAAAGGCACCCATGGATTTAACCAATTAAGCAACTTTGTAGGAATTGGAAATAAATATTGTTGGTGGATGGCTACAATCAAAATAAAAATATTTTTATAAGCGTAGTTTTCGATTAAAAAAGTGCTATTTAGTCTTAGCCATATGGATGCTTTTTTCTATAAAAATCAACTTTTTAATCAAAAACATTACTTCCTAGAAAGTGATATATTCTGGAGAAATATGGATCTTCTCCTTATCGAACAGTTATAACGAAAGTGTTTTTGGTAGTTGTTCTTGTATTTAACTGGCTTAAAATAGATAAAAAGTATAATTAGTATAGATCCAGCCCAAATCTAAACCATAACTCCACTTTTTAAATTCAATACGGAGTCGCAATTGGCGGAAAATAACTTTTGGTTGGAAGAATTATAACTTAATGTAAATAGAGAATTAAGAAGCTCTTCCAATAAATAGCAGAATCGTAATTTTAGAAGCAACGACATTTTTGAATGAAAAAAACTTTAATTTCCACCTTAAACTTTTAACTTGTAGTATAATTTTAATATAGAATGGGTGTAGGGAAACGAGCTACTTCTTTAATAACTCCGTTTTTGGCACAAAACGCCAACCAAGCTGATATTAACCGTAAGTTGGAGCCAGCCAAGCTTTCACCTCCATTATCTTCGGCAGCCCACTCTTCATCCCCATTTAATCAAAAAGGGTTACATCCCTCCGTTTTACAGAAAGTTCCGCTCCCCGATTCTAGCAAACCAGTACAATCCGATCCTGAAGAACTTCACGACGTTCCTTTATTTGTTTTAATTACTACCTATTTGAGCTTTGCTTTACTTATAATTGTCGGTCATATTCGTGATTTCTTTGGTAAGATCTTTAAAAGTCATGAATACACCCCTTATCAACATTCTAATGTAAGCTACATTTATTTTTATGCCATTAATATATTTTAAATAGGGTTATGCACCTATATTTGACGGGTTCGAAAGTATGTTTCACCGTCGTTTATATTTACGTATACGTGATTGTTTCAGTAGACCAGTAACCGGAGTTACCGGACGCATAATTAATATCCTCGAGCGTACTTCAGACGACTATAACAAGACCTACAGGTAAATACTAATTTAAATTTTTGTTGATTTGTTGGAAATTAGTTATTCTGGAAAAACTTTAGAATGTTTAAATTTTGCCTCCTACAATTATCTTGGATTCGCTGATAAGGAAGGCCCTTGTACCGATCAAGTAGTAGCGTCAATTACTAAAAACGGGATTGTTACCAACAGTAGTCGCAACGAAGTTGGTTATTCAGCATTACACCAAGAAGCTGAGAATTTGATTGCTCAGTTTGTTGGTAAAGAGTCTGCTATCATTCAAAGCCAGGGTTTTGGCACCAACGCAACTACGATTCCCGTCCTAATCAATAAAGGATGTTTGATTATTTCGGATGAACTCAACCATTCGTCGATTATTTTTGGTGCTCGTATCTCTGGTGCCAACATCCGCGCTTTTAAACATAATTCAATTTCCGATTTGGAGCGCATTTTAAGAGAGTCGATCTCTCAAGGACAACCCCGAAACCATCGCCCTTGGAGAAAGATTTTACTGATTATCGAAGGGCTCTACAGTATGGAAGGTACAATCCCTATCCTCAACGAAATTATAGAATTGAAAAAGAAGTACAAGTTCTACATCTACTTGGATGAAGCACATTCGATTGGGGCTATGGGTCCACGCGGACGTGGTACGTGCGACCACCTTGGTGTCGATCCAGCTGATATCGATATTATGATGGGTACTTTTACGAAAAGCTTTGGCGCCAGCGGTGGATATATTGCTGGTAACAAGGATATCATAGATAGAATCCGTGTGACTAACCACAGTGCGATCTACAGTGAGAATATGTCAATTCCTGTACTGCAACAAGTGGTTTCGTCAACTCGTGTATTAATGGGCTTAGACGGTGGAATCGAAGGTCAACGTAAATTGGAACAGTTAGCTTTCAATGCCAGGTATTTCCACACCGAGCTTAAAGCAATGGGTTTTACGGTTTACGGAAACAGTGATTCCCCAGTCGTGCCCCTCCTCCTCTTCCACCCAGCAAAGATCGGCGCTTTCAGCCGTGAATGTTTGAAACGCGGGCTGGCCGTAGTCGTCGTCTGCTACCCTGCTACTCCTATCATTACTGGAAGAGTTCGATTCTGTTTATCCTCTTCACATACTAAGGACGATTTAGATCACGCTCTAAAGATTGTATCCGAAGTTGGAGACAAACTTTTACTTAAGAACGTTTTTTAGGCTTAGTTGGGTTCGTTAGCTCTGCAGCTACTAACGGTCAGCTTTAGGCTTTCTTTAGCTCACCAAAAGTATCTGTAAGCTTCAATTTATAACTCCCTGTAAATTTAATTGGTTTTTAGTTCCAAATCTTGTTCCAATACTTTATATATAAACCTAATTCAATAACTTATAGTACTAACTTTTTTTACTATTTAAGATTTATATGATTTGATTTGCTTCTAACAAAAGAGCTAAAATAATTTATATTTCAATTCTATTAATCTAAAGTAAATTAGTTAAATTTTTAGCTTGATTTGAAAATAGCACTAGAGGAATCAAAATCAAAATTTAGAATTTTAATTAAACTTTAGTTTTATAATGTTTTTAAATAACAAACTTAAGTATAGTATATTTAATTAAATAGACATAAAATTATAATTTAATTTGGACATTATAGTCTATTTGTGAAATGACCACACTTATATTAATTAACCTAATAAATATATTAAGTTATGTCTTTATTGTAATATAACTTATTTTAAGCACTAGACTAAATTAGAATTTTAATACTAGTATAAGCTTTAATATTGTTGGAAGAAAGCTACATATTTTTTCTATAGCTTAATAAGGCTTAAGAGTTTATATTTGAATACTAACTTTAAATTCAGCTAATCAAAATTTAAAAATATATATTTAATTAGAATTTAATTAGTAAAATTTTATTATAATTTTTTTGCTTTCTAAAATTAAAAAAATTATTAACTTTTTCTTTTTTTTATATTTTTTATATTTGCTACTTTTTTTAAGTTTAAAAGCTGGTATTTAAACTTATTTAAAGATTTTTACAATAAATAAATATTTAAAAAAATATAAATTAGTACTTAAAATAAAAAAGTATATAAGTATTTAGTTTAAAATCTATCATTTAAAAAATTTAATATATATATTTTTATTAATATCTTTATTTACTAATTAAATATTTAAAAATATTTTTAAAAGTATTTATAAAAAAGAAAAAAAAAACTAAATTTAAGCTAATATATATATTATTAATTTTTATTAAATATTTAAATTAATAGCAAGTATATTAGCTTTATTATACTTTTAAGCTAAAAGTAAGCATTTTAGTTAATTATAAGCTTAAATAAAAAGTAAGCATCTTAATTAGTTATAAGCTTAAGTAAAAAATAAGTATATAAGTTTTATTATATAGCTAAGTTAAAATTAAATATTTTACCTTAATTATACTTTAAAATCTTAAAAATATATTATAAAAATAATATAAAAATAAAATATAAAAAAGTTTAAAGTCAAAAAGGAGTATTTTTATAGTATATTTAATAGTTTACTTATAAAAATATTAAGTATGCTTTAAAAAAAAAATATACAGTCTATCTTAAAAGTTGCTAAAAAAGTAAGCTTATAATAGATATTATTTTAAAAATATATTAAGTTATTAGTAAATTATCTATAAAAAAAATAATTTTATATAAATAAAAGTATAATTATATTATTAAAAAGCTTTAAATAGAAGCTTATTTTAATAATAAAATTATATTATAAATTTTTTAGTAAAATAAATTTTAATATATAAGTTATTATTTAAGTTTAAATTTTATAATAATAATAAAAAATTAATATTAAGGTAAATTTAGAATAATAAATATTTAACCTTACTATATTAATTAAAATAGTATAATTTTAGCTTAAAATATAGTATATTTAAGTTTATATTATATATATTAGTAAAAGTTTTTATAATTAATAATTATCTTTTTATTATATTATATTTATATTTTATTAGTACTTTTCTTTTAAAGTTTAATTATATTATTAAATTATTTCTAATAAGTTTATTAATTTTATATATAACTTATTTATTAAAATAAAAAATATATAAAACTATATATTAAGCTAATAAATAAACTATTAATAAATTTATTTAAAACTAAATAAACTTTATTATAGCTACTAGTATATTTTATTTTAGCTATAATAATAAGTTTAATTTTATATTATTTTTTTAATTTAAAAATTTATTTAATTTATTATAGTGGTATTTTTATATAAACTAATTTAATTAATAATTACTTAGTTTTAAATAAATTTAATTTAATTTTAATTTACAAAAATTGATAGTAAATTAATTTAAAATTTATTTTTTATAAAAAACTTTATTTAATAACTATAGTTAACTAATATTTTATTATAAGTAATTAAAAAAAAGTTAAGCTTAAATTAAAAATATAAGCTTTAATTAAATAAAAAAATAGCTAATTTTAAAATAGTTAATATTTATTTATAAAGTTTAATAAAATTTTAAAATTTTATATATTTTATTAAAAGTTATATAAAAAATGAAAATTTTAAAAAGTATAGAATATTTTTAAATACATTTACTATTATATGGTAAATGCATTTTTTAAAATTTAAATATATTAAAAAGTATTTAAAAATTAAAAAAAAAACTTAAAAAGTAAAAGTTATTTACAATAATAAAATAAAAAATTAAATTAAAAATAAAAATAGTAGTATATATTTAGTTTTTTTTAAATTTTATATTATTAAAATAAAAAATAAAAAAAACAAAAATTTAAAATACTAGTATATATTTAGTTTTTTCTAAATTTTATATTAAACTATTTTTTTAATACTTAAATTTAATTTTTATAACTAATATTATAAACTTTAAGCTAAATCTAATTTATTAAAATTTATAGTTTTTTTAAATCTATTTTATTAGTATTTTACTTTTTTACTATATATATATAAAGTATATCTAATATAATTTTATAAATTATCAGTATTTTTTTATTAAAAAAAGTAAATTACAAATTTAGTAAGCTATTTTTAAAACATTTTCTAAGTTAAATTTAAAAAATATTTCAATATTCTTAATTAAGTTAAAAGTTAAACTATATAGTTTTATTATATTAAAAACTAGTTAAAAATTTTAATATTAAAATTTTATATTTATAATATATAAAAATTTAATATAACTTTTAATTATTATGCTGTATAAAAAATAATAATACTATATAAAATATAGTAATATATATTAAAATTATTTAAATAAAACTATATTTTTATAACTTTTTGTGACACCACAAGCTTTGTCACCTAGCTCACCTAACTGAGCCTTATTGATATCCATCTTTTTCTTAATT
>JAWQFY010000596.1:0-25532 GCA_037055185.1 Capillidium rhysosporum | reverse complement strand
AAAAGGTGCAATACTTTTAAAAGTACTATTTATTTTATAAAAATTTTAATTTTTATATAACTTTTAGTAAAATATGCCAAAAGTTTTAAAAATTTATATATATGTAATTTTAAAGAAATAATATATATTTATTTAGTTAAAACCTAGTTATATCAAGTTTTTAAATTTTTATTAAGCTTTTTATATAGGAATTAGCTATTTTTGAAAGTAGCTGATTACTTATTTATTTATAGTATATTATAATTATTAAATAAATATTAAAGTTAATAATTAACTTATTAATAAATTTAAATACTAAATAATTTTTAAATATTTAAAATATTAAAATAAAATAAGCTTTTTTTAAACTTAATAAAGCTTTACATATTTTAAATTATATATATATATATATATTTTACTTTAATTTTATCTTTTTTAAATATAATATCTATTATACTAATTAGATATAAGCTTTTAATAATAATTAATACTTAAAAAAATATTTAAAAAAGCTTAAACTTAAAAATAATTTTAAAATAACTAATAATTAATTTAAAGCTAGATTTTTATTAAAAATTTTAATTTTTTCAATATATTTTTTTATTATAAATATTATATTATTAAATATTTTTTTAAATATTATTAGTATTTTTTTAAATTAAAGCTTTTAAAAACTTAAACTTTAATTTATATAATTAGAAAAAAATATAATTAAAAATATACTTAATATACTAAAACTTTTTTTAAGTTTCTAAAAATAATTTTATTTTTAATCTAAATGTTTGTTTATACTTTTTTTTAAATTATTATTTTTTATTTTATTTTATTTATTATATTTTTCTTTTAGCTATAATTTAAAAACCTTAGCATTATATTATAAAAATTATTAGCTACTATTTGTCCTAAAGTTTCTACTATAGGTAATATTCTCTATATAATTCTCTATTTGGATACTGTTTTTGGCACTCTATTTTTCTAAGTGCAAGACCTTATAACTACCAACTTTCTAAAGTAGTTCACTTATTTAGCAATGTGTTTTAAAAGCTTAAAAATTGTATAAAACTTTCATTTAAATAAATAAAATTTACTAAAAAATATATAAAGTTTTAATTAAAAATAATCAGTACTAAAAATAAAATTATTTATATTTAAATTACAAAATCCCTAGTTAAAAATTTAAATTTTGAAAATATATTTGATTAAAAGATAGAAAGTTTAATTATTTTTTCTCATTTTAAAATTGATTTACCAATAGTAATTTAAAATAAATTTATTTTGTTTATTCTATAAATTTAGTATTTATTTATATATTGATTAAAATTATGATATTTTTTATATAATTTCTTAAATATGTATATAAAGAATAATTATATTCTTATGTTTAAAATTACTACTATATTTCGAATCTATCGAAATATTTCCATTTTAATTCCTATCTCTAAAGTTTAACAATCCCATAATTTATAATGCGAAATTATTTAAAAGAAACATTGTGAAAGCGAATAAAATATATGTTTTAAAGAATCACGTGTTAAAAGAATAGTGTAGTATCTATGTAGATAATACATCCTGTGAGTCGAATTTTCCTGTTTAAAAAAGCACATTTTATAATTTGTTGCCTTCTATTTCTATTAACAATCCTGAAATCTACTAATTTTTTTGTAACCCATCAAATAGTTAAAGGTGACGTAACTAAACTTCAAATATTGCTTCGAACTAATATAAAAAACTTCAAACTACAAAAAGGTATATAAGGAGCAAGGAACGACTAAAATTTAAAATTTTCTAATTTACGAAGTACTTTCACTTTTTATTTCGATTCAATTAGGTACATTATGTCTGGAAGACCTGTAAGAAACGCTGCTCAAGTATCAAAAGAAAAAACTTCTGATATTTTTAAACCTCAGAAAACTACAGTAAAGTCTTCAACTAAAGATACGAAACCAAAAGCTCCCAAGAAGACCAGTGAGAAGCGTGATAATAAAGCCACAGATGAAACGGTTGATGAAATTAACCAAAACGAAGGTAATAGATTTATTTACTTTATTTTTATTAAATAGAATAGAGAGCAAGAAAGAAACTTTAGCTGCTAAACCAGCCAATAAAGAAACTTCCAACGGAACCAATGGTACTAAAATAGATCACGATGCATCCACCACTTCTATAAGTTCAAAGAAGGCTAAAAAGGAAGTAAAGGGTAAAAATATTTATATAGTTAATTTCTAAATAACCGTAGGTTCTGAAATACCCAGTGGTATTCCAGAAAATATTGTTGTTAAGGATCACGAAGACAATGATATCGATCTTCATAAACTTAATAAGACAACCGGTATAGTTATTTTCACCTACCCCAAAGCCTCTACTCCCGGATGTAATAATATAACACGAAAATTTCTTTTAATTTCTACAATTCTAGGTACCAAACAGGTTTGCTTCTTCCGTGATAACTACGAAGATTTTAAAAAGAAGGGTTATCAAGTCTTCGGGTTAAGTAACGATAAGCCATCCGGTAACCAGAAGTTCGTTACCGCTCAAAAATTGCAGTACAAGCTACTCTGCGATCCAGAGCAGACCCTGCTTAAGTTTTTGGGTGCTAGTGCAGGTGCCAACAAAGGTGCTATCAGATCAGCTTTCGTTATAGCTAAGAACGCTACCGTTATCAAGACCAACATTAAGGCTAGCCCCGAAGAATCTAAGAATTGGGCTTTATCAAACCTCTAAATAGTATAACTAAGTACGCTTTACAAATTATGCCATTGAATTAAAGTTACTTATAAATATAAATTTATAATTTATTGAATTATAATATTGATTTTAAAGTTAACATTTATTAAAAACTTAAAATATCACTAAAATTTTATTTTTAAAGGGACTATGTATATAAAAATATTCACTTAATTAGACCCTTGTTTATTCATTAAACTTAAAGTAAATATATAAAACAAATAATAATTGTTGAATAAACTCAGTTAGACTTCTATATAATTTATTAAATTTATAAATAAGCTATTTAAAATTTATTATAAACATTTGTATAGGATAAATCTTATTGTTCTGCTTAAGGTTTATATTTTAAAATTAAACTATATAATTTTTTCCTCTTATTATAAAGCTTTATAATTAAAAAAGCTAATTGTAGTTAATCTATTTTTTTTGGAAAATATTTACTCAAAAAAGCAACAAAAAACTGAAAATTAACTGCCTAAAAAGTTTAGGATATAAGTAAATATTAAATAATCCAATACTTAATGTGCTACTTTGTAGTAACTAAGCATAAAGATATAAGGTTGATTTTTATAAGAAATTATTTATATATATACCCATTTTTATTAAGTTTTTATAAATTAAATAATGTAAATAATTTTAAAAAATTAAGTTATAGCTTTAATATAATAATTTAAGTACTATGTTAAAATTTAGTATTTATTAAGTTTAAATTAAATTTAATAAATAGGCAATATGCTACTTTTAAAAGTTGCATATTTTAAATTTATAAATTAAATAAAAAAGTAAGCTAATAAAATTAGCTAAAAATAAAAATAAAATGCTTTTTATTTATTGAAAATTTATTAATATTTAATTAATTATCTAAAGGCTATTTAAAAAATAAATAATATTTATAAAAATATATAAGCTATAGTAAAAGTATAATAATTATATATACTTAATTATATTTATAAGCTTATTATAATATATTTTAAAAAAATTTGCTATTTTTTTACTAAAATAAAATATTATTTATAATTATTACTATTAGCTTTAATTTATTTAGTAAGTATAATATATATTAAACTTTAAAATTATAGTATTTTTGATTGTTATATAATTTAAGTTATATTTTGATGTATTTATTTATATTATTAGTAGTAGATTCATCTTTTATTTTATAAATTTTTTTTAATATAATTATAATTAAGTTTTAGATATATAATAAAATTTTAAGCTTAATATATATCAAAATTAAAAAAGTATATATATTTATACTTTTTTAAGCTTAGTATTTATAATATTAATTTAATAAAAATTTTTAATAATATAAAAAAATTTAAAAATAAAAATTTAAAGCTAATATTAATATTTAATTTATTTAATTTATTTTAGTTTTTACTTTTATTTTAAATTTTTAAAATATATATTACTAAATTATTTTTATAAATATAATACTTTTAAAAAAGTTAAAAATACTTATAAAAAACTATAAGCTATACTACTTTTAAAAAATTAATAAAAAGTTTTTTAAAATTTAGTAAATAATTACTTAAAATTATAATTATTTTATATAAATTTTCTTTTAGCTAGTATATTTTAATAACTTTAATTAGATTAATATCTATTATTTAATTTAATAACTTTTTTTACTATTATTATTTATATAATATTTTATTTAAAAATTATTACTATTATTATTATACTTTTTTAATTTTAAAAGTTTTATAATTCTTTATTATAAAAAAGTATATCTACTTTTAAATATTATAATTAACAATCTAAAATAAAATATTTATTGTAAATTGAATAATATTTAAACAAATATTATAAGCTAAAATTAACTAAATTTAAAATCTAGGTAAAAAAATTATTATTACTTTTAGTATTAGTAAAATAATAGTAAAAAATTAAACTAAAACTAATTAAAATTATCTAAATTAATTAAATAAGATTATGATAAGCTTTAAATATATATAAAAGTATATTTAATATATATAAATTTAAAAATATAAAATGATTTAGTCTTATTTATATTAAAAATATTAATAAATAAACAAGTTTTAAAAATAGTATTTAAGATTTTATTTTAGATATTTAAAGTATTATTATTAAAAATAACAGTAAAACTATATATTTAGTAAGTTAAAGATTTTTTAAAATAATATTTAAAATACTAATATAAATATTTATACTAATATTAAAGGCAAATAATAAATTAATATTGCTATAAAATAATATATTAGTTTATATTTTAAGAAAGATTAAGTAAGTTTTTAAAAAATTTAATCTAGTTATAATTTTATAATTGTTAAAAATATTTTAAAGCTTTAATATTAATTTTATTAAAAAAATATAAACTCTTATTAAAAAGGAGTTTAGAAATTACTATATTTTATTATAAATAGTATTAGTATTATAAGGTAGAATTAAAGATAAATTTTATAGTAGTTTTATTATATAATTGCTACTATATATAATAATATTACTAAAAAAAGTAAGGTTTATATTAATTTGTGTGGTAAAAAGACTAAGTAGTAATAAATATATTTTTTAAAACTTTTTTATAATTTTAGTTAAATTTTACTATTTTTAATAATTGATTTTTAGAAAGTCAACTTTAAATATTTATAAAATCTAATATATCAATAAAAAATCTTGAAATAAATAATAAAAGATAAATATAATTTAAAATTTAACATTTTTGAAAAAAAAAACCATAACTGTTCAAACAGTACTAGTGTAGATTATATACTATATAGTATATTTTTTAAAATAAAAATTTATAAATTTTTAGCATTTAAAATATGACAATTTAGTCCAAATAATATAATATATATCTATATTTAAATTTAACTCATCATTTTTATACTAAAAAAATTAGTATCTAAAATAATTCAAGACAATTTAAACTTTAAAAGCATATAGTTTTTATAATTAAGTTCCTTTTTTTACTTTTTTCAATGCAAAAATGTACTAAATTTTATCACATATGGTTTTAAATATTGTTTTAACACTACAAAAATTTCCTTTTTACTCTTATATTCTATAATATAATATATTAATAAACTTTTGCTCATTATTTTTTGTATATAAAAGTCCAAAGCTTTTACGTTTATATTTATTTTTAAGAGAAGCAAAATCTAAGCTATTTTTTGTCAAATAAAATATTGAACTCAAAATTGATTTGAACCTGTTTTAAGTTTGAAGTTGTATCCAAATAACAAAACAGAATGAAGGTCCAAATAAAAGGTACAATTATTAAAATACGTTTTTTTTAATATTTCTATTAATACAGGTGGTGTTTGGAAGAATACTGAGGTACCGATAATTGTAAATTTTAAAACTAAATAAAATAGGATGAAATTCTCAAGGCAGCGGTGATGAAATATGGGAAAAATCAATGGGCCCGTATTTCATCTTTACTTGTAAGGAAGACAGCCCATCAGTGCAAAGCACGTTGGTTCGAATGGTTAGATCCAAGTATTAAAAAGGTTTGTTTTATTATATTACGTTTTACTTAAAGTTAGACTGAATGGTCAAGAGAGGAAGACGAGAAACTTTTACATTTAGCAAAACTTATGCCAACTCAATGGAGAACGATCGCTCCTATTGTAGGCAGAACACCTGCCCAATGTTTAGACCGTTATCATCAACTTCTATTCGACGCTGAAAAAGGATCTGACGAACTAGCACTTGGAGCTGGACCACAGGAAACTGGTCCAACTGCGGATGACATTAGAAGGCTACGACCGGGAGAAATCGATCCCGATCCCGAGACTAAACCGGCTAGACCTGATCCGATAGATATGGATGAAGATGGTAATTTTATTATAGATTTAGAAATTTATTTTTGAATAGAGAAGGAGATGTTATCTGAAGCTCGTGCTCGTTTGGCTAACACTCAGGGTAAGAAAGCCAAGCGTAAGGCTCGTGAAAAGCAACTTGAGGAAGCTCGTAGAATGGCATTACATCAAAAACGTAGAGAACTCAAAGCAGCTGGCATAGAGTAACTATTTTTCCTTAATTTATGTTAATCATTTTAGAGTACAAGAGAAGAAGAAGAACAGAGGAATGGATTACAATGCAGATATTCCATTCGAAAGGAAGGTTATTGGAGGTATAGCTACTTTATTTATAGATTTTAACTTTATTAGGTGTTTACGATACCAGCGAAGAGCTAAATAAAAAGATTTCCGATCCTAACTTTTCTCAACTGAAGCTACAGGATATTGAACCTAAAAAACGCCATGAGCTTGCAGAGGAGCAGCAGAAACTTAATGCCAAAAAACAGAAAGCTAATAAAAACTTATCAGCCTCAGCACAGCTCGCAGAGTTGGCTAATCAAGAATTCACTGTCAACCGTAAGAAGCTGGTGCTCCCTACCCCACAAGTTGGAGATGCCGAACTTGAAGAGGTATTGATGTTGAATATACCTATTATTTATATTTTGTAGATCGTTAAGCTTAGCCGCGACAACGAAGAAGTGCGTTTCCTTACTCAAGGTGAGGACGGAAGTACCATCACTCAAGGCTTACTAAATGACTACAGCAAGCCTTCAAGCTCCTTTACTCCGCTCCGTACTCCCCGAACTCCTGCTCTCGGTAACTTATTTTTACATGAACTTAACTAAACTAGGCAGTTGATAACGTCCGTCTCGAGGCTCAGAATCTGCTGGCTCTGACCAACGCTCAAACACCTCTTCTTGGAGAAGATAATGGGGCTCTCAACTATCTTACTCAAGGCACCGGGTTCGACGGAGCTACCCCCCGTCGTTCCGTAACTCAAACTCCCAACCCCATGCTCGCTCAATTGGACAAGGACGGATATATGCGTCCCGATGCCACTCCTGGAGCTTTCAGTCAAGCCAGTTTCCAGACTCCGGCCCGCAACCTTCGCGACAATTTCGGTATTAACACCAGTACTGGTATTTCCACTGTAGCCTCCACTCCTGCCGACGAAAAGTTCTACGCCGTAAGTATGTTAAGCTGATGACAGTGCTAATTTATTCTTAGTCCCAGCTTAAGCAGCAGCTCACTAATGGGTTCGCCAATCTCCCAGCCCCCAAGAATGATTTCGTCATCGTCGTACCCGAAGAAGAGGAAGAGGAAGTTGAGGAGGAGGATGCTGAACTTTCGATTCAGGATGCTGCCGAGTTAGAACAGCAAAAGCAGGAAGATCTTGAGGAAGAAGGTAATTAACTACTACTTATATCCCACTTATGTAATTAGAACGTTTACTGTTGCAGCAGCGTAGCGTTGTCCTCAAGCTTGGACTACCCCGTCCAGTTAATGTCCCTTCGGCTAGTTATCTGGATACCACTTTGGAGGAGTCTCTCTACGACAAAAAGACCCAGTCCGAGCTGTTCTTTGCCGACCGACTGGTCCAAGAAGAGATGATCCGACTCCTCCAGTACGAGAGTGTCGTCTACCCCGACCCCCGCGTCAAGAAAGTGCCTAAATTCGACCTGTCCAACTACGAGATCTACACTCCGGAGCAACTGGCTGCAGTATGCTTTAAATGTTAAAAAGTTTGATTAACTTTTATATTTAGGCCAGAGATCTTGTCGAAGAAGAGGTCCAGAAATCGCTTGCAGCCGGCATCACCGTTGAACTACCCGAACTGCAAAGCTCCTTATTCTCGGTGGAAGACTGCAAAGTTGAATTTGATGCTCTGAAAGCGGAATTACTCAAGCTAGGTACTACCGCTAAGAAGAACGAGAAGAAGTTGGGAGTCCGTCTCGGTGGCTACATGGTAATATTTACTCTGTCAGCGCAATTTTCTAACCTTCCCTACCTAGGCCAAAGCGAAACAGCTCATTAAAAACGTGAAAGATCTCTCCGAAAAGGTACAGGAGGCTAACATCGAGCTCAAATCAGTACAGCAGCTTCATCACCAGGAATCAATCAATGGTCCCCTCCGCCTTGAAGTAAGTCTTTACACTTTCTACCTCACTTTTAACCACTTTACCCCGTTTAGAAACTTCAAGCCGAGGTTGACAAACTTCAGAAGCATGAACGTCAAAGCCAGGAGAGGTACGCCGAACTCAACCACCGTAAGCTGGCCCTTATCAAGGAACTCTACCCCAACAACGGTGCTAACGTCGTTCACCATTAATTTTACTGTACCTTCTCGTTATCCATGAATCCGTAATCTATTCGGAATTTAGATCTTTTAAAATATTAAAGCTCTCTGATCAGTCGCGATTACCTTTTTTAACTCGTTCGTTCCGAACTTAAAAATATTGTTTCATTTTCCATCAAAAGTAGTTTACATTTTTTCTATCTACCACTTAACTGTATAAAGCACCGATTTCTATAAGTAGTTTAGGTAATGGTTTTAATTCCTTACCTACCGTAAAAAGGATAATTTTTTTTAGAATTGGAATCAGCAATTTCCCTAAAAATTAAAAATATTTTTGATCGTTAGTTTTTTGAAAAATAAACTATCAAATTCAGTTGGAAATTGAAAATGCTAGCGAACTACAATTTGCATTTTATAGTTTAATAAATCAAAGGATGAAAAGTGCTAGTTCATCGTTTTATAAATAATAATTTATTGGGGATGGAAAGTAGTGCTATTAAGAAAAAATGCACTATTTCGGTAGTCTCAAGTTAAAAGTATCTATGTACACCAATTAAAATAAACGGTTTATTTGCAAATCGATTAAAAATAAAAGCTCATTTAATAAAATAATTTAACCCAACTTTTTGGTAGGTGGTTCCTGATTTGTACTGGTTGTAGTAGTATCCTCTCCTTTTTCCAAATCCCTCGTCCTCTTTAAATTGCTAGGATTATTTTTGCTTGTTAGCGAGATCTTTTTAAATATCGGTAAGTTGAAGTATTCGATCCTTTGACGTCTGTACGTTTTAAAAATAGTGTAGGTAAAAAATGAAGTTAGTACCAACGCCACATATAAAAGAGTACCTTCGATAAATATAATCTACCTTTAATTTGTCGATCAATTTTTCCTGTTCCTTCAAACTTAACTCTAAACCGCGTAACGGTTGCAATTTCGATTCAGTTTTACTATAATTTTTTAACATGAGACCCAACTCGTAGATCGAATTTCCTAACTTTTTTGCCTATAGGTAAATCAAAAAAAAATTAGTTCCATTTTTAACTCAAAAGAAGAGGGTATACCTTTTTAACCGATTCATCCTTATTCTTTTCAAAAATTTTCGTACTCATTTTCTCATCCCCCTCTTCAACCAATTTCTCTGAATTCAAGCTTTGAGTGATATTGGTGTTAAGTAGGTTTAAAAGTTGACTAGTAATATTAAACTTTTCAATAAAAGGTTCCGTTTCCTTGACCACCTTAGTAGTAACATTTTCTTCCAAAGAGTTTAAAAGTTCGATTTCTTCGGTGGTAAAATCGGATAGGTTGATTGGAGTTTGATCTTTTGCAAGTTTATTTATGATTGGGTTAGTAGTGGGTTGTTGTAAAGGATCATCTTTAGGTTCATTTTTAACCTTCGTTTCCTCAGTAGGTTTTAGATCGGTTGCTTGGTTTTCAATGATGTGATTGGGATTGGATTCCATAGTTTTTTTAAAAAAAGTAAAGATGAGAATTAATATTTCTTTTTTTCAAAAACTTGAACTCTCACTATAATATCCTGCAGTTTTACTAAAATGACGTATTTATCAAAAAATTATAAAGAACTCGAGATAAAAAATACATGTAGTGTTTATTTTTAAAAAAATGGCAATTAAATTTAGATGAATAATATAAAAGATAGTGTACTAATTAAATCTAGGGTTCTGACCAACTTCAAATTTAACTTTGTATGGGTCGTAACTTAGCTTAGAAGCCTTATTCTCGTTCGGTTTTGTACTTTGACTCGGGTTGGGTACGAACTTAATATCCATAGGCTTTTTATCATCGTCGTTAGTAGTATCCGATTGAGCTTTTATAGTGTCCAAACTACAGTTCAAAGTATTCCTTTTAGCGCTGTCATTAGCATTAACGGAAGTAGTAGTAGTTTTAACTGGGTTCAACCCTCTATCATTGTTGTTGTTTGAATGTATTTTGTATTCCTGTTCCATTTCGATTTTCTTGTCGCTCAAACTTTTGACCTCAAATTCCTGTAAGTTCGACCTGGTATGTAAAGTTTGGGTAGGTTTAGTTTCGTTTTCAGCTAATTTCTTTTTCAACCGTTTCTCCTTAATCTCCTGTTCGCTGAGCTGCGTTGAGAACGCTTCCCCGATCATACCTTGCTCTTCTTTAGGGTTGGGTATAGGGGTAGGTACCGCATTAAAGTTGGTATCTTGATAGTACTCGTCGTTACTGTTATCGTCCTCACTTTTAACTAAAGTAGGTGGTCCATCCTTGTAACTTACTAACTTGTACCCGTAAGTAGGTATGGGCTCGTCGTTATAATCAACCGGCAAAGGTACGTAGGGTGGTGGCTGGTTACCAGAATCGGTCTCCGCTACGTACATTTCCACTTTATCGTATATTTTTGTAGGTACTGACTGTGATTGAATTACCTTTATACTTAGTATTAGAAGTAAAGGAAAATTTAGAGGTTGGACGAACTTCATAGCGTATACTTTAAAAAAACAAATATAACAAAATTATTTGGATCGTTTGATACATATTTTAGTTATATATACACCCTTTAGCACTAATGTTTGACTAGATGAACTTACAAGTTTTATGTTAATTGTCGTTAAACTAGTTTTTTAATAGTTACTTAGTTGTTCATAATTAGTTTATTGTTTACAATTACTTTTAACCGATTGTTAAAATTAGTGTACATATTGAAGCTTAGTTTTATGAAAAGTATTGAGCTTTAAAACGTAACAAGTTGTATAGTTAGTTTTAATCAAACGTTTTGTAGTATACCTGTACGTTCTATAAATAAGAGTTAAAACTTAGATCCTTATAAAGGTGTTGCTTAAAGTTGGTTTCTAAATAGTATTGCTAAATAGAGGACATCCAGTTGTAGTCCTTATTTTGTAAGCTGCGTTGTAACAATTGTTTACACTCCCCTTTATCTTAACTTTGTCTAAGCTACAAATAATTTTGTTAAGCTTGGTCGAAAGTCATTTTATAAAAAACCGCAGTTCGATCTACCGAAAAAGATGTATATTTAAAAAATAAAAACAGGTACAACAGAACAACAGATATAACAAAATGAATAAAGATATATATACAAATAAAAAATACACGTTTTTAATTAGTTGGTATTGAATGTTTTATCCTTTAAATAACTAACTTTACTTAATTAAAACCTAAATAACTACAAGAGGATGATGGTAGATAGCGCAAACAGTACCGTAAAATATAAGAAATCTTTAGGGGTCACCTGTAGGTAGCTACCATTAGAAGATGATGATTTACCCGACTCGTTTATGTTAGCTTTGATGTTAGCGCAATCGTCGATACTGCCCGATTGCGCTTTTTGAATCATCGCGTTATCTTTACAAGCGTCAGCGTGTTTGTTCGCTTTGAGGTAGGCGGCATTGAAAGCCCAGCTCAACTTCTGGTCTAAAGTACAGCCGGAGAAAGGTCCGTACTTACCGCTGGAGCCATCTACCGACAAATATTTATCGCAATCGGCACCGTTAGCGCACAGGTAGTTGAAAAGTTTAGCAACGTTGTCTCCCGACTTCAGGTCGACTGATTTGGGGTTGACTACACATTCCAGCTTCTCGAACATACACTGACAGGCCTGGGTTGATGGGGTATTTGGTAGTGTATTACTAGCTTTCCAATTGGAACTCTGTTCGGGACAGCTGAACCCAGGGTTGTTAGAAGAATAGCTGTCCATATTAGGTGAAGTGGGTGCCGATACGTCGGAATAGGCTTTCTTCAAATTGTCGAACTCCGGTTGTAACTTCTTGGCATCATTGCCGCTGATCTGTACGACACCGTACTTATTATCCTCCATTGAGAACTCGTACATCATACCACCTGAGAATATCGAGTTCATATCAGTACCGAACATACTCTTTATCTCATCCACAAACTCTCTAGGCCCAGCTGTGTTACAGCCGAACTCGGAGAAGAATACTGGGATATCAATGCCCTTCAGCTCATTCATAAGTTTGGGGTACCCCGAAGCCTGGAAGGAGGGTACATTACACCACTCGTACGCGTTGATGGCGTAGAAGTCCGCTTTCTCCTCTGGGCTACCGCAATCGAAGTATTTCATAATGTTCTCTCTAGTATCTAAATCGTCGTTGTTGGCGTAGCCTACCGGTATCTTAGAGTTCTTCGATTTTAGGTACGCTTTGATATCTCTTAATCCAGCTTTTACGAATGGGTTAGCATCGGTATTGGTTTTGTTGTTACTGATCTCGTTCCCAGCGAAAAATACCGCTACGTTGCTGTACTTTATGAAGGCGTCCACCTTCTCCTTATAGTGGTTCAAAATGTCCAAGTCGTAGCTCGGGCTCGAGCGATCGATAGAAAAGTTGGGGTTGGGTAGATCTAAAGCTAAATAGATACCGGCATCATTCAACATCTTCATACAGTCGTCGTGGTTCTTCTTGGGATCTACTTCGTATACCCTAATCGCGTTCAATCCTAACTCCTTAAACAGAGCGATATCCCGTTTACAGTTGGCGGAGTTGGCTAATGGGTCGTATCTTTCGTCGTTATCCATCTTTATCAAAGGTTGGTAACATACTCCTTTAAAAAAGAACGGGTTTCCAGTATCGGATTGGAAGAACCGGTTTCCTTTCACCACTATCGGATTTAGAGCTATAACGTTGAAAGGTATTAAAAGTGAAAGTAGTAGTGGTGCTAACATAGTACAGAAATTGAATTTATCTTAAAAAAATGCTTTTATTTTTAAAAATCGGCAACTCTTTATATCCAGTTCTATAATCTGCATCCGCTTATCGATCAGTTTGTTTTAAATTAATTGTACTCTGCATGCCTACCATGTCCATGACACTTCTTTTTAACTTTACGTAAATTTCAAGCCTTTAAACTTTTACAGTGTTTCGATTGGTTCCTAATCAGTAATTGTAGCTAGTTTGAACCAATGAACTTATTAGGAGCTGCCATCTACCGTCATCTCTATTTATAAAAGCTTAATTCCTTAATTTCTATTTTTTATTTTCTATTTTCTACTACATCGTTTACCAACACACACCACAACATTTATCTCTCCTACCATTCGATCGTTCCTAACCATTCCTTTCAATTAACTTTACTGATCTTCTTAAAGTTTGGAAATCTAGACGTCATTCTGACTGCCAAGTTCCAAATTTATAGCTTATGTAATTATTAGGTTTCAAACAGCGATCAAATTTTAAAGTTATTTTGGTAAACTTCTAATTATTGAAAGCTCCATCTAAAATCTGGTACGCAACCTTGTACGTGCTCTAAGCTATCAACTTTTACACCTCCAGCTATTCTAAACTTGTTTGTATTTTAAGCTTTAGTGGAGTAAAATTAGATAATGTTTGAATGAGTTGTAAAACTTGACAATATGCCATTTAAATAGCTTTTGAGCTAGCAATTCTAGAATTTAGTTTTAAATATCCATTTTAGGGAAAGTGAATTTTACCATTTATTAATAGTTGGAAAGCCTACTTATGAAAAATGAAGCTGTATTGTACAGCCTACTAATATATTTAACCCTATTTAATGTACATGAAAAAGCACCTACCAATTTATATATGATTACTTTTTATTTAATTTTAACCTATTTTTAGACTATAAGCTAATATATTTATAATTTTAGAGTAAAACCTAATTATTCTAAAATTTTATTAAACTATAATCATTTAATACAACTTAATCTTTTTAAATTTTAGTGTTACTAAAATAAGCTTTTAACTTTATTAAATTTTAGATATCTTTTACTTTACTATAGTTTTTATATATTAAAATATTCTAAGTACTATAAGCCTATTTAAATTTAATTAAAATATATAGTTATATTTATATTTTTATTATATAGTATTAAATCTATATATTATAATTGTTAGAAAATATCTACAAAATAGTTAATCAGTACTTTTTATTATAATAACCTATTATTAATAAATATTTATACATATTTAAAAGTATATATAATATTTATATAATATATATACCTTTTTAAAATTTAAATATATTAAAAAATAATAAAAGTTATTTATTTTAAAAAGATAAGCATTATATTAAAAGTTAAAATAATAGTATAAATCTAGTTTTTCTTTTAAATTTTAGGTTAAAATATTATATTATATCTATATTATTTAAATATATTTAAATTAAAAAATATTTTAATATAAAAAATTTTTAATATAATTTTATAAATTATACTATTTTTTTTTCTATTATAAAAATTTTTTAAAATATTTTAAACTTTATTTAATAATAATTTAGTATTTTTAATTAGTTTAAAATTTAAAGTTTATATAGTTTTTAAGTTATAAAAAATAACTATCTTATATATATTATTTATAAACCTTTATAATATTTTTAATTATTATAATAATATATAAAGTAGTAAATTTGCTATTTTATAAAAATTCATAATTTTTAATAAATATTTATATATAATAAATAATAAAAATAATAAATTTAAAGTAAAAAAATATTATTTATTTTATATCTAATAAAAAAGATAAAATTAATTTATAAATAAATAAAAATTTTAAAAAATATATTTAAAGTTTTTTAACTAATATAAATTATAATTTACTATATAATTAATATTTATAGCTGATAATTATAAATATTTCTTTTATTTTTATATAGCTTAAATATAAAAGTTATTTATTTAATAGCTTTATTTATATTATTAACTATAAAACTAAGTTATTATATAATTTAATTTTTTTAGCTTAATTTTCTACTATTATACTTATAAAATAAATTTTATATTTACTATATTATTTTGTTTTATATATATTTAAATAACAAAAATTTTAGCTTTTTTTATACATAAATATATTAATACTATATTATTATTTTATTAAAATTCTATTATATATATATAAACCTTAAAGCTAAGAAATAAAAATTATAAAGTAGTTAAACATATATATAATTTAAATAAAACTTATTATTATTATTTTTAGTATTAAATTTTATTATAATAAACTAATAATTAGTAAACTTATTTATAAATATTAATATAGCTATATATTTAAACTTATAAAATGATTTATATATTAGCTAAATTAATATAGCTAATTTAAATAACTAGCTGTATAATTATACTAATAAAATAAAGCTAAAAGTACTATATTTAATATTTATAAAAATCTTAATTTTACTATAATTACTTTTTTTAATAAGCTTTATTAAAAAATCTTAGTAAGTTTATTTTATTAATTATATAAAAATTAGTAAAAATTAGTAAATTAGCTTTTTTAGTATATTAAGTTATTTTCAAAGCAATATATTATATTATTAAATATATTTTTATACAATATTTAACTATTATACAATAGGTAAATTTAGTTATATTTTTTTTATATTATACTTTTATAATAAGTTTAGTAATCTACTTATTAGTTTAATAATATTTAAAAAAAATTACATAATAATAATAGTTTGTTAAAAAATATTTAGTATAATATTTTATTATTTTTGCAAGCTTTAATACTTTTATAAATATATGTATATAGAATAAAAAACTTGTAAATACTTATAACAATATAAAGTTTTTATTTTCTATTATATAGAATATTATTTAATTAACATTTGATTAAAAAATTAAATTTATAAAAATAGTTATTAGTTATAATATTTAATTTATAATATTTATAATAGATTGCAAGTAGGATACTAGTTTAAAATAAGAATAAATATTAAATAATTAAATAATTTGGTAAGAATACATATACATAATTTCTACTTTTTTAATATATGACCTTATTTTATACTGGTGTTATGTTTATAGATTATTACAATAATTGTTGAAAATAGAAAATAAACATAAAAAAGAAAAGCTATACATTATAGCTTTAACCTAAAAGCTTGAAATTTTGTTACATAAATTATATATCTGAAAGGTTAACGCTTGCAAAAAGATTGAGTTAAACCAAAACCTCTAGCACAGGCTTTCATCATTGATAATTCCTTACTACCCCTTCTCAATTTAATGAATTTGCTTATTAAAACCCAATTAAGCTCAGAAAAGAGTCCAATTTTGATTTTGGCCTAAAAAATACAAAATGAGCAAGTTATAAAAATCCGAATCCGAATATAATTTGTGTACACTATGATTTTAGGGTCATAATTGTAATTTGACCCTTTTGTGAACTTCGGTTATTAGAAAACCTAATTGAGCTCCCCACTTTTGTTAATAAAATTTACCAAAAAGTATAATAGAAGGATTTTACTTGAAGTAAATCGGTGATTTAAAATCAACCAATTTAGGTTAAAACTGCAAACCTTTTATATAGAGGCTCAAATCCATAAGAAAATACATATGGTTAAAAATAAATATTTAATATTATTTTTTTAAATTTAAAGTTAAATTCGGCTAAATCAAGATAGAATTGCAATTTTTATAATGTTGAACCTCCAAAATCTTATTAAAAAGGTTTGGTTGAAAAATAGAAAATTCGATTGTTTTTTCTATACGTGGCTCAGCCAGGGCAAAAAAGTTTGAATTGCATAAAAGTCGACAAGTTGTTTTTAAAACCCTTTTCTTTAGCCATAGATTGAACTAATTTTTTGAAAATGTCTAAACGTGGTATTCAAGATGTCAATGATGGCATGCAAGTAGAAAATGATAATTCGGTTATGCAGGTTGAAAATCCTTCTAATGGAAATGGTAAAATTTAACTTTAACTAATTTTAAAATTTCGTAGATGGAAGTCATTCACCTGAACATAAAAGAGGAAGAGCGACTATTTCGAAAAAGGTAGATAATTTTATTATTTCTACTTGTAATTAATATTACATTTAATAAGTTCCCGAACGCCTTATCTATTGAAAATCCTAAGACCGAGCTTGTGAGATTTAATTTTATTATTTTGCTGCTAAATGTTTAATCTAGTCTGAAGAAAGTAAAGCGCTTATAGAACGACGTAAGGAAAAGCTTAGACAAATTCCTGGAATTTCTTGCCCCATTCCATTAAAGGTAACAATACTATGACTATATGTATTAAAAGTAGCTTTAGTCTTTACAAAGTGCGTTACTTTGTTTTATTGAGGGAACAGCTAAGCCTCCAACGATTTCTAAACTTTTAGATTCAGTAATAACTCAAATAATTCATTGCTTACATTTTAACTAGCGCCCAGAAGATCTTCCTCCCAAAGCAATTTTGCTAATTTTACCTCGATTCGATATGTTCTTTTTAAATGATATTATGCAATTTAATAGAAGACCGTTTCCTATGAGCAATTTGAGTCTAAATGTTAAACTTCTTCAAGATATGAGTCAGTACAAACCTATAACCGAGATGTTTGAGCATTATTTTTCTTACGGTTGTGTTACAAGTGGTGGTGTTGAAAATCCAAAGCAATTCTACAATGAACTTATGCAGTTAAAATTCGACTATCATGGTTATCGTAGATACCAACAACAAAGTAATATATGGTTGTAAATTTAAATTAATTTTTTTAGGAGCCCAAATGTATGCCGAAGACGTTCCAAAACAGTATATTATGAGTCAGACTAATTTGATATCCAAAAATTTCCCTTTACCACAGGAAACTTCTAGTAAGCCCACTCCTCCTGGTTGGGTTCAATTTGTTCCTTACGACCCTAACGGTCCTCAGAAGCCATATACTTTTATTGCGCTGGATTGTGAAATGTGTACAACTGCAGTTGGCTCCGAATTGGCTCGTATCAGCCTGGTTGACCACAATGGTCAAACCATTTTCGATTCACTTGTTAAACCTCCTAACCCCATTATCAATTATTTGACTGAATTCTCCGGTATAACCCCTGAGTTATTAGAGAACGTTACTACCACTCTTGAAGACATTCAAAATCAACTGAGAGAAATCATCAACCCCTCCGTCGTCCTCATAGGACACGGTTTAGCACAGGATTTGAACGCGACTCGCCTCATTCACCCTTACATCATCGATACCACTACCATCTATTCCCACCGCAAAGGTCCACCATTAACCCCTGCACTCAAGTACTTGGCTGAAAAATGGTTAGAACGCAACATCCGCTGTGATACGGTAGTAGGTCACAATCCAGTCGAAGACGCTTTGACAACAATGGATTTGGTCAAGCTTAAGATTCAAAAAGATAATAACTTTGGTATGCTAACTAGTGAAACCGAAACTATTTTCAACCGCTTAGCACGTAACGAAAATGTCCGTTCAGCTATCATAGATTATGCGAACGCTCGTATGGTTTCTGATGGTGCAACTTACTACCATATATGTGAAAACGACACCGAGGTAAACAATTTTGACTTTAACATATACTAAATATAAATTTTAACTTAATAGGTCAAGGATAAAGTTTTACAAAGTTTAGAAGATCCTAATGTGAATCTGATCGTAGCACGATTCCAAAAACTTCAGGAGCGTATAAGTAAGTCTTGTTTAAGCATATTTAAATTGACATTCTTTTAGATTCACATTCCGATATCGAGATGCAGAAATCGATTTTCATCGAGTACTTAGATTACCTGAAAGAAATTTTGGAAGCGCTCCCTTCTCAGACCCTTATAACCATCTCTACTTTAAATTCGTACCGTCCCAAAATTACCGAACTTTCGATGAAAGAAAGTATTTACAAGCAGCATCTCGAGGCTCAAAGAGTTCAAGAGTTAACTCCAGATCAGTACTGGACTAAAGATAATTCCATTCAACTTAGGGAGGAAATGGAAAAATCTAAACAGGGATTGTCTTTATTCGGTATCAAACCTTAAATTTGAAACTTCACCCGCCGATTTACCGTACTTTCTAATACTATTCACCCGCGTCACCTTTCGCCTTACTTCTTACACAAATACAAACTATCAAAGAAACTTTGCCTCTCCACTCTTCAATCAATCCTCAAAATACTTGAACTTCTTTGACTTTCTTAAGTGATATCTCTCTAAGCTTTTCACAAGCTTCCAATTCAAAAAAAAATTTAAATCGATTAAAATTACTCAAACTTTGCTATTTTTATTATCATCCATTATGGTATATTTTGTTTAAAGTTGGTATCTTCAGTTTGACATATAGCTTATATTTTCTTTTACGTTTACTATATTTTTAATAGCTATATACATTAGTTTGGAAATATTGAGCACATTTAAAGTTTTAAATTATGAACTTAACTAATAGCTAATAACTAATAACTAATAACTTTTTTGTTTCAATATAGATAAATATAATTGATATATATATAAACTCTATATGCTAATTAATTAAAAACTAGCTTAATTTAACCAATGTTTAAAGTATACTCCCTTTTTAGCTAAAGTTGTATACTAACAAATCACTATAACCAAATAATAGTTACCTACAGTACTGAATATATATTTGCACAAATGTATATTTATACTTTATTTATATTTAATATAAATAGACTAATTAAATAAAAAATTTGCAAACTTAAATATTAGTTTATATGTAATTATATTATAATTGTACAAAAAACTTTAAAATTTTGGGTTTAAGCTAAAACTAAATTTATTTATTCAAATATACAAGTTTTATATATATTTAAATTTCTTAAGTTTTAAGAATTCTAGCTATATATAAAAATTTAAAAATTTCTTATTAGCTTAAGTAAGCTTAAAGTTAAAATAATTAAGGTATTTTAATTTTAATAAGGAGTTTTTTTTATAAAAATAAAAATAAAATATTATTATAACTTTTAAAAAAGCTTATTTATATTTTGATATCTTCTTATTTATAAATAAAGTTTAAAATTGCATAAGTTATATTTTATAAGCTTTAATATTTTATTAAATCTATATATTTTATAATTAGTTAAATTTATTAAAAAAACTACTAATATAGATTTTATTATATAAAAGTTAAATATATTTAATAAAATTTTATAAAATTTTATAAATTACTAATTTTTTTTCCACTATATAAAAAAGTTAAAACATTAATTTAGATACTTTTTTAAAATATTTTTAAAGTTTATCTAGAAATATATAAGTATTTTTAACTATATTAAGATTTAAATTATAATAACTTTTACTATATTAAATATTTTTATATTTTTATAATATAGCTTTAAGTTTATTTTAAAATTAATTTATTAGTATAAATTATAATTAGCTATATTATTTGATTTATAATTTTAGCTTAAAAGCTTTACTTATAAATTTATTAAATATTTTTTCTAAATAATATTAGTAGTATATTATAATATTAAAACTTTAAATTAATATTTTTTTAGCTTTTTAATTTACTTTTATTTATATTTAAAATATTTTTAGCAAAGCTAAAAAAATATAATTATATAACTTTATAATATAAAGTTATATACTTTTAAAATAAAGATTAAAAAAAATAACATATAATATTTTAAAAGTTTTAAATAAGTAAAAATTTTAAAAATAGTTTAAGTATTTTTAAATTAATAGTTAAGTTATTTTTTATTTATTTGCTATTTTTAAAAAAATTCTAATAATTTATATATTATAAAAGTTATAAATTAAAATAATTAAAATAAAGCTTAAAAAACTTTGTAAAAATTTTATTATTAGCTAAAAATTAATATGAAAATATATGTTAAAATAAACTTTAATTATATTTTAAGGTTTTAATTAATACTTATAAGAATTAAAATTAATAAATATATATAAAAAAGTATAAAATTTTAAACTTTATAAAGTAATAATATTTTATTATAAAAAAACTAATAAATTTATTTTAATATATTAATATAATTTTTTAATATTTTTATAATAATATATTGTAGAATAAAATATATAATATCTAAAATTTTTTATATATAAATTATTAAGTAAAATTTTATTAATGTTTTATAAATGCTATACTTTATTTTTATTTTTAATATAACTTTTATTAAATATATATATATTTAACTAAATAAAAAGTTTTTTTAATTTGAAAAAAAATATATAAAAGTAATTATAGCTAAAATATAAAATTTATAAAGATAGCTAAAAGTATTTATACTTATTTATATATATATTATTTTATTATTATAAATATTAATATAATTATATATCTAAACTTAAATAATAAGTTGTAAAACTATAACTATAATTATATTTTTTTAAATTTAATAAAAATTAAGCCTAAAAATTTATTATTTATTTAAAATATAATTATAATAATACTAATAAAAAATATTTATAAAATTTAAAATAAATTTGTAATTAATAATATAAATATAAATAAAATAAGAATTATATAACTTTTCTAAAATATAATATATAATATATTTAATAAATAAATTAAAGCTAATAGTAGTAACTATTTTAGTTTATAAATAATACTTTTTATAATATTATAAGCTTTATTTCTTAGCTTATTTAAGTAAGCTTTATTAATATCTATTTTTTTAAACTTTAATATATATTTTTTAATAAAATAACTATTATTAATTTTATTTTACTTAATATTATTTAGTATAAACTAATTTATAAATATACTTTTACTAAGCATTACTTAGTATAACTTAGCTATACTTAGCTATATTAATAAAAAGTATATAAAAAAGACTAAAAAGCAAAATTAAAAGCTTTACTTAATATTTTAACTATAACTTTATTTAATAAATAACTTATTATTAATTTGATCTTTATTAGCTTTACTAATTTTATATTAAAGTTTTTTATTAAAATATTAGAACTTTTTTTTAAAGCTATAAGTTATTTATCTTATTATTTATTTTTATCCTATATAAACTACTATATTTATTTAATATATAAATAATTAAGCTTAGATTTAGTTAATTATATAAGTATTTACTATATTTCAATTAAGTTTTTTCACTAGTAAAATTAACTACTATTGCTATTTTTAACTTAGTACTATATTTTTACTTTAAAATTTATTTTAGATAATTATAAATAAAAAAGCTATAAGTAAACATTATTATAAGTTGTTAGCTAAAATCTATTTAGTTATTAATTTATTTAAAAAATATTTTTAATATATAATTAATAACTATAATAAAGTTTAAACTTTAATAGCTATTTTTAGCCTTTTTATTTTGTTTAATTTTTATTATATTTAGTTTTTACTTTAAGTTTTCTTATTTATTTTTGCTTTAGTTTATTTTATTATTTTATTATTTTTATTTTTATATTTACTTATATTTCTACTTTTACCTATCTAATTATTAACTAAACTTTCTTTACTTTTAGTTTATATAACTAGACTTAGTTTTTAACTTATTTTTCTTTACTTTTTATATAAGATGCTATTAATTTCTTTTAAGAAATAAAATTCTCCAAACTTTTACTACTAATATTAAATCTTTTCTCTTATAAGTAGCTTCTAGTCTTTGCAACACTCACTAAAGTAAATTCCTACAATTTTCAAGTTAGAATAATGACTTTAAATAACTATACATTTCTACATTAGATATAGTTTTAGTGGTAGGGATATTGTTTGCTTATTGATAAATAGATAAAATAAAATGTAAAAATTAGTATTAGCCTGAAAGAGTTATTTTAAAGTTAGTAAAATTATAAAATGCTCCTTCTATAAGGTATAAACTACACATTCGTTCTAAGGAGATTTTTCCCCCTTTGACAGAGTGCCCTGCCTTTTTTCTGACAAAAAATATTCTCTATCAAAGAGAGCATTAAATGTAACCACCAAAACAAAAATTGGATTGAGATAAGATACCTTAAGGAATTTCACATAAATTATCATAAAGCACTGAAACTCTATAACATTCGATATTTATACAGCCAATAAGAATTTATTTTTGCAATAAAATGTGACCTATAATTGTACCTGACCCCTAAAGAATAAAGCCCCGAATTAAAACCCATTGAGAATATTATGCTTAAATTGCTATTGGCTAAATGCTATTTAAAGGTTTATTGAAAACTATCAAGAATATATTCAGGTTTTCATGAAAAAGATAATTAACTAGTTTATATCAAGATGTTGTCAGTTGATTTAAATAATTACGATGAAGAGCAGGTCAGACTGATGGGTGAAATGTGTATATTGTTGGATGAGAATGATAATCCTATCGGAGCCGAATCTAAGAAGACTTGTAAGCAAATATCTAATAATGTATTATTAATTCCAATTAAGGCCATCTCATGGAAAATATTAACAAGGGCATGTTACATCGTGCCTTTTCTGTATTTTTATTTAACAGCAAAAATGAACTTTTATTACAGCAGAGAGCTGCCGAAAAAATTACTTTCCCCAACATGTTTACTAATACTTGTTGCTCCCATCCTTTAAATCTACCTTCAGAGCTTACTGAAAAAGATCAATTAGGCGTACGTACTGCTGCTCAGCGTAAACTTGAGCACGAATTAGGAATAAAACCCGAACAGGTATTACCATATTTTAATTTTTTTAATATTTTTTAACAGGTTCCTCTTGATCAATTCAAATTTTTAACCAGAATTCATTACAAAGCTGCTAGTGATGGCATTTGGGGTGAACATGAAAGTAAACACATATTTTTAAGTATTGCATAAACTAATTTTTTATATTACATTTTTTAGTTGATTATATCTTATTCATAAAAGCGGATGTCGATTTAGATGTTAGTCCCAATGAAGTCTCATCTGTTCGTTATGTTAGTCCTGATGAACTTAAAGCCCTTTTCAAAGAATCAAGTAATATACTGTTATTTTAAAGTACTAACTCTTTTAGAATCTGGTAAAATAACCATTACGCCCTGGTTCCAATTAATTAGTGAAACTTTCTTATTTGATTGGTGGCAAACCTTAATTGATTCACCAGCTGAAGCTGGTGTTTCTAATGTCCCCACTGATGTAGATACTATCCACCGTCTTTAAGTGCAGAATGATGCGTTATGTAACCCTTACGTAAAATCAATTAATCTTTAATCAAGATTAAAGATAGTTTAGCACATTTTACTCGCATACATTTATATTACTTAATTACTAAGCTATTAAATAATGTTTGTGATATACACATGTTTATTTTTTAAATGTTAAGCTTTTTGTTTTTTTTAAAATATAGAATAAAATATATTTATATAAACTATAGTTAGTTAATCTATTAAAATCCTTTATTAAAATTATCAGTTTACATAGGTTGGCTTTATTTTTTAATAGGTTTAGTTATATTAGCTTCATTTTACCTTCTTATTATCAATTAAAATTAGTTTTACAGTTTATAGTTTAATTTTAACTTAAACTTAATTTATTTTAAATAATTTACTATTAATTTAAAAATTGATAAATAATAGATTTTAGTTATATATTAGAATTAGGTTTTAAAAACTAAGTTATTAATTAGAAACTGATTATAACTAATTAGTTACTTAGAAAAAAATTTAGCTAATAGATTAAATACATTACTTATAAGTAGTACTTAAATGAAGACTAATTAGCTATAATCTTTTGTTAAAATTTGCTATAATCTAATTAGTAAAATTAAATTAATATAAAGGATTATATAACTTTAATATGTTTTATAATTATATTTTTCATTACTAAATTGCATTTAATAAAAGCTACTTTAGTTTATTAATATAGCTTTAGCTTTAAATTATAATTTTATAATTATAAAAATTTTAATAAGTTATAAATAATTTAAAATTTTATTTTATATATTAATTAATATATAAACAATTTTTATCATTTAAATATCTTAAAATAATATTAAAATATTAGCTAGAAAATTAAATTAAATATATATATTATTTTTATATTATATATATTACTTTATATTATAATATATATATAGTTTTATTTATTTTTATTTTTATTAAATTAATTTAAGCTATATATTTATAAAAAATATTTTTTAAACTTTATTAATTTTTATTTAA
>JAWQFY010000595.1:0-25546 GCA_037055185.1 Capillidium rhysosporum | reverse complement strand
TTTATTATTATTAGTATTTAATAATAAAATTAAATAATACTTTTCTAAATTAATAGTATTATCTTTTTTATAAATTATTTTTATATTTAAAATTATAAAATTAAAAAAAACTTTACTAAAAAGTTAAATATAGTTAATTAATCTAGGTAAAAATAATAATAATTTTTTTAATTAGTTTTTATAAAATGTATTAAATTTTATTAAATTTAAATATTTTTTTATTTTTATTATTACTTAGTACTAGTCTAAGATTAATATATATATATAAAGTATTAATAATATTAAAGTTCAATTTTATTAAAGTATTTATTATTAAGTTAATAAAAATCTAATTATATATTATAGCTTAAACTTTTATAAAAGTTGGTTTTATTAAGTAAATATTTATTTAAAATTTAACTAGCTTATATTTAATTAAAAAAAATTAAAAGTTGTTACTTTATTAATACTAGATTTAATTTTAATTAAGTAAATTATATTTACTTTTTTATATATAGCTATATATTATTAAAAAAGCTTAATAAGTATTTACTATATATTACTTACTTTATAATAGTAGATTTAGTTTTTATTAAAATAATTTAAAGTATAATTTAGCTAATATACTTTTTTATTTAGTTATATAATTATAATTTATTTTAAAATTAATATATAAGTAAAAAAAGTAGGTAAGTTTATTAATTTTTTTAATAATATATATTTTATTACTAATTTATTTATATTTTTTTCTTTTATTAAAAGTAATACTTAATATATATAAATTGGTTTTAAATAAAATTTATAAGTATTTTTATTTTAAATTAAATATAAAGTCTAGTAATATTAATACTATTAACTTAGTTTTAATAATTAAAATAAAAATAATTATTTTAATTAATTAAAAATACTAGTATATATTTTATATAAAACTAATATATAATTAAAAATTAAATATATATATATATATTAAGATAAGCTTTATACTATTTTAATTTTACTACTTATAAAAAATTTATTTAATTAAAAGTTTATATTATTTACATATTTTTAAAAAGTTATAAAAATATATTTTTTATATAAATTTAATTATATTTATATAATATATAGTCTTTAGTATAATATTAGTAATAATATTTATATTTTATAGTATAAAATACTATAATGTAAAAATAGTAGTAAATATAGGCATTTATATAAAAAAGTTAGTAAATAGTAATAAAATAAAATTGGCCTTATTATTAATTATAGTAGTAATAAATGTAAAAGTCTAATAAGTAATATAAGTAAGTAAAATTATTAATAATTTAGTAGCAAAATTAATATATATATATATAATTCAGATTATAGTTAATAATAATTATAAAAACTATAAACTAACTAATAATAATAAAATAACTAAATCTAATATATAAAATTTATAAGAAGAAATAAAAGTATTTATAATTTTGAACAGCTTTTATATTTTTACCAAAATAAAGAAATAAAAATAAAAAAATAAAAATAAAAATATTACTATTAAATAGCAAAGGTAACTTTATAAGTAATTTAGTATAATTGAAAATAATTTTACAAAAAGTCAAATTATTAGCTATTATAATTTATTGTATATTAGTATTGTAAAGTTTTTTATTAATTAGTACTAATAGCTATACTAAACTTATTTTAAAATGTTAAATTTATAAAGTTTTTAAGTAAGAATTTTAAAATAAAAAATATTTTTTTGTTTTAACTTTTAATTAAATTATTAAAATTTATTTTATAAAATTACTAAGATAAATTTATATAATTTTATTATGTAAAATTAAAAAATAAAAAAGATAAAAATTAAATAAGCTTGAGAAAAAAAATTAAAAAAAATAAAAATAATTATAAAGCTAGTAGTTTATAAAGTTACTAAATAATGAAAAATTATAATTTACTAAATTATTAATTTATAAATATTTATAGAATTATGCAAAACTAGTAAAATAGGCTTTATTTTTTAAAAAAAAGCTTAGTTATACTTAAAAATAGTGTTTTAGTTATTTATTAAAATATTTTAAAGTTTATATAAATAGCTAAAAGCTTATTTATAAAGTATTACTATTTAAAGTAATTAAATACTTAGTAAATTATTTAAAAATTAAATATTAAGTTACTAATAATATTATATACTCTACTAAAATAATATAGTTAAATAAATTATTAAAAGTTAATTTAAAATAAAGTATTTTTAATTAAGTAAAATAAATAAGTAATTAGCTTAATAAAAGTTTTATAATTATTTTTTTATAATTATTTATATTATATAAGTACTATTAAGTTAAAAAAGTTATTAAGCTAAATATTTACTAATAAAATAATATTAGCATTAATTTTTAGTAAATTATTTACTTTTAAATTTAGAATTTTTTAATATATATAAAGTTAATATTAAAAGTATAAAATTTAAAAAAGTTTATTTTATACTTAATAGTATAGCTTTATTTAATTAGTTAAATATAGAGTTTTTAGTTAGAAAAAATTTAGTTATAAGTTTTTATTTAATAAATTAAATAGAAAAAACAATTATAATTTAAGTTTATAATTTTTTTTTAAAAGTAAATAAATATAGCTACTAGTGTTTATAGTATTTATATATAGCTGCAAATATTAAAATTATTATATTAAAGTTATTTTTTAATTTTTTTTTTTAATTTATAAGTATATATTTATAGATATATTTATATAGAAAGTTAAATATAATTAAGATTTTTTATGATAATTTTTGATAAAATAAGCTATCTTTCTATAGTTGGAGTATTTAAAAGCCTTATTAAGCTAAGTTATATTAATGTTAAAGCTAAAAATATTTATATTATTAAAAAGTTAAATTTGTATACTAGTTTAAATATTTAAATAAATATTAATTTTTGCTTTAATAACTTTATAAATAGCAATTTTAAAATAGTAAATAAAAATATAAAAAATAATATTACTTTAAATGCTAATTTTTTTTAACTTTTATATAAATAAAGTTAAAGTTAGAAAACTAAAATTTTTTTTAGCTATATTTGTATATTATTAACTAAAGCTTTAATAATATTGGTTTTATTATTTAGAACTTTTTTTATTAAAATAATTTTATTATTAAACTTATTTACTTAATTATATATTTTTTTTAGCTAGATTGTTTTTCTAAAAAATACTAAAATACTATAAATATATTTGGTAAAAAAAATTAAAAATCTAGAAAAATATTCAATAATATTAATAATATAATTTATTATTTTAGTTTTAAAGCTACTAATATTAAAAAAGTTATAAAATACTGCTTTAAAAAGTTATATTTAATAGTAGACAGTTTTGCTTTATTAAGTTAGTTAGCTAAACTAGTTTATAAAAAAAGGGTTTTACTTTTTTTAAATAGTAAGCTTACCTTTTTAATAAAATTTTCCTAGTAAATAGCATTAATATATTAAAAAAAAATATTTTTAAGATTTATTATATTTTTTTAAATTATTATAATAATTTTTTATATTTTTAAATATATATATATTATAATTATAGTAGCAATTTTTTTAAATTTTGTTTATTTACTTTTATTTTATATTTATTTAAATATAAAATTGCCATTATAGTAAACTTAAATTAAAAAATATATTTTATAAATCTATTTAAATCAAAAAAATATTCAATAAATATACTAATTAGTTATAAAAAAGTAATATATATATATTTACTATACTGTAAAAATTTTATTGCAATAATAATAATATATTATTAAGTTTTTAAATAAATTGTTAAATTAACTGGAAATAACTCATAATTTTATTAATAAATTTAAGAAAAACTAATAGAAAATTACAAGTATATCTATAAGAAGTAACTATAGATATAAGAGAATGTTAATAGTTAGAATAACTAGAGAAACTATAAATATAAACTAATAGATACAACTTTAATAAATAGTCTGTTAAAATTTAACTTAAGAATAAAAGTCAAAAATTAAACTTTGGAGGTGAGATTGCTTAGTCTGCAGCAGCATAAGCCTCTGACTTTAAATGCTAAGTATTAACAATTGATGGCTAAACTGGTCTTAGTGATTAATAATATATATTGTATTAAGATATTAAAATTTATAAAAATACTTTAAAAATAATAAAATGCTTAAATATAAATCAAACCATTGCTATAAACATTCAATTTAATATTTAAATAAGCTCTGTTTGAAAAGTATAAGGCTAAAAGAGCTAAATTACTTGCTAAGAAGTTGTAAAAAGAGTATTAATATTAAATTTACTAGGCAACTAAAAAAATATTTGAAAGATTTAGTTATAGTAGTGAACTTCTTTAGGTTCACGACCTCTCAAGAATTTGGGTTCGGTACCCTTAGCATAGACATCAGTCCAGAAGCGTTCTAAGTCGGGTTGGGGGGAAGTCTTAGCTTCGGCAGCGGCTTTGTCAACAATGGCACGGGCTTCTTTGTCAATGACTTTTAAGTCGTTCTCCTCAGCGACGTTGAGGTTGAGGAGGACCTGCTTGAATCCTTGGATGGGATCGGAGTTGGAGCGCATAGCCTGGATCTCCTCTCTAGTACGGTAGGTGGTACCAGGGTCAGACATAGAGTGACCACCGTAGCGGTAGGTCTCCATCTCCATGATTAAGGGACCCTTACCGGAACTGGCGTACTCCTTAGCAAATTTACAGGCGGAACGGACCGCTAGTACGTCCATACCATTGACACGGATACCGGGGATATAGTCACCACGTTTGAAGTATTCGGTAGAAGCTGAGGAGCGGTTGGCGGCAGTACCCATACCGTACTTGTTGTTCTCACACACGAAGATAGCGGGTAGATTCCACAGTTTGGCCATGTTGTAAGCTTCAAAGACTTGGCCTTGGTTAGAGGCTCCGTCACCGTACATGGCAAAGGTGACGTTCTTGGAGTTTTCATACCATTGCCCAAAAGCTAACCCAGCACCGACGGGTACTTGTGCTCCTACGATACCGTTACCTCCGTAGAAATGTTTGGCAAACATGTGCATAGAACCACCTTTACCGTAAGAAATACCATCAACTCTTCCTAATATAATTTATAAGGTAAAATTAAAACCTTGAATAGATTTCAAAAGCTACCTAAAAGTTCGGCTAAGATGGAAACGATGGAACCTCCTCTAGCATGAGTATAACCGTGACAGCGGTAAGCAGTAATGACTCTATCTTCCTTTTCAATAGCGGATTCCATACCGGAAGCAACGGCTTCCTTTTAAATAGAATAAAACGAACAAAATAAGTTTTATTTTAATTAGAAAAAAATTCTACCTGACCGGTACATAAATGACAGAACCCTCTAATAAGTTTAGATTTATAAAGACCATCAGCAGCCATCTCCATCCTACGGATCTGTACCATTTCAGTATAAATTCTCAACAACTCGGTTTTATCCATTTCAAACTCCAATTCAGGACTCTCATCTAATTTATAAGTGGTGAAAGAAGATTCGGGAATTGAAATTTTATAAGAGCTTAAAGCAGCTGAGCGAGTAGAAAACTGCTTAAAAGCCTAATAATATAGCTACATTAATAAAATCTAAATATTGAATTTTGCTTACCTGTGTTCGGATAAGCTTGCTGGCAGCAGATTTGGTTATGTTGAACATATTGACTAAAAAAAATGTCAATAAAAACCTTTAAAGTTGAATAGTTTAAATAAAAATATATCCGGATGCATTTATATTTAAAAGTGAATCTATATACTTTGGTATATGTTATTTTTACCTTGAAGTTTGTGAAACACAGGTAAAATTTTCGAAAACCCAAAATTTGAAATATTTTGTAATCGGAATTTCGGAATCTAATTCGATAAATTTTATCTTATAAGAAACCGACATAGCTTCCTAAAAATGACTTCAATTGGTTATTATTTCCTATAAATACTCTTATCGCCTCCCTTATTTTTTAAAACCAGATTAACCCAGTATACATCGAGTACCAGGATCAACTCACCACCAAAAATAAAATAAATGACATTCATGAGTATCAGGTTCAACCAGCTGTACACTACACTAGTAGAACTCTTCTACTTGGTATGCTTATTAATTTGGTGATTTACCTCTGCTAAACACAAGTTATTACAAATATATACAACTGAGCTATGGTATAAAATATAAGAATTGTGACAGAAATGAGTACATCTCAGATGTTTAGTGAAAATTATCCACATATTAGAAGCCTACAAAAATATACTATAATAAAGCAACAATTTTCAGCTTAGTTCCAGATAGTATGCAACATAAGTTACTATTATTGACAGTAGATACTGATGTTAATTTTGATTATTTCTACAATTATATATTAGTAATAAATTATGATAAAATAGCAGTAACATATAACTAAAAACCAATTACATAAATTAATTAATTATAAAGATTTTGTTTTAATCTATAAAAGTTACTAAATTTAGTAATTAGTATATACTAATTGCTTACTTTAAATATATTATAATATATATTATGGCATTTTAGTCACAATATTAGTCTTTAAAATAAAGATCCAGAAATAAATAAATTTAAATTAGCTTTGAATAAGTTTTTAATTAAAAAATTAAAAATAAAGTAAATTTAAACTTTATTTTCAAACTTAAGTTTAACAAATTAATTTTAATACTATAAATTTTTTCAAAATTTTATTAATTATTTTTTATTTAAAAACTCTATTTAATAAAATTAATTTAATTTCTTTTATTTATACTTTTTATTTTTACTAAATTTATTAGTAAATATAATAATATAGTAAAAGTTTATAATATATATATATATATTTATTTAATAATAGCTATTTAAATTAATTTTAAATTTATAAAATTAAAAATATATATTTATATTATATTTAATTTACTTAAATATTTTACTTTGTAAAAAAATATTAGAAAATAAATAAATAAATTAAAAATTTTATTATTAATTTATTAGCTTTTTTTTATATTTCTTTTTCTTATTTTAAAATTTATAAAGATTATTATTATAAAAAAGCTAAAAAAATAATTAAATTTTATAATAACTTTTACCTTTAAATAACTATTAATAAAAAAGTTTATTTTATATTTATTTTTTTAAAATTAAAATTTTTAAAAAAAAGTAGTATTTAATTTTTTTACTTTTTTAAATATTTTTATATAAATAATAATTATTTTAACTTTTTTATATAAAAATGAAAACTTTAAAATTATAAAATCTAAAATAAATAAATAGAAATTAATATAAAAAAAAGTATTATTTTTAACTTTTTTAACTATTTTTTAACTTTTTTATTTATTTACTAAGCTATATATTTTATTATTATTTATTTTTAGTATATATTATTATTTTATTAGAATTAAAACAAAATTTTTAGCACTTTTTATAAATTTATAAAATTTATAAAAATATATTTTAGCTTTTTTTAATATATTTACTATTATTAAATTTTAGTCTTTTATATTAAATTAATGTTATATAATTGCTAAAAAAATTATTAGCAAATGCTAAAAATTAGTTATTACCTTTATATATTTATATATTTTAAAAAATATTTACTATTTTTAATATTATTAAGTTATTTTTTCTATTATTCACTATTTATTTAATATTATAATTTTTATAATTTTTTAAATTATTTAAATTATATATTTGAAATTCTTAATAAATATAAAATACTTAATGCTAAATAAAAAAAAGTTTATATATACATATTTAATAATATTATTTATCTATAATAAAAAAATAAATTTATATTTATTTAGGCTTTATATATTAAAAGTATATAATTCAATAGTAGTTTTATATTTATATAAATGTAAAACTCTTTTTCTATTATATTTTATAAAAAAAAATTAAAAAAATTATTACTATAGTTTTAGTCTAATAATATAAGTATTATATTAAAGTTTAATATTAGTTAAGTTTAAATTAACTATAGTGTAATATAATCTAAATATACTATAACTTAAGCTAATATACAATACTTTAGTTAGTATATTAGACTTAAGTACTCATTACTTCAATCACATATTGATATTGTCCTTCTTATAATTAATATAAAACTAAGTTAAAATAATATTTCCCTTATTAAAAGTTAAACCACCAAAACATTTAATAATATTGATTTGCTATTAAAACAAATCTTTAACTAAAACTCTCTAATAGTACTATTACTAAGTTATCAATGTGATAAATATTATTTCCTAGGATAATTTATCAACTACTTAACTTGTCCTAAAGATAATAGTTACCTCTATTCCATGCAGCTTACTCAACTTCTTTATAAGTAAATCAGATAAGTATATTATAAAAAACCCTTTTTTTGCTTTAAATAAAAACTTTTACATATTTTACTTTTATATTACTATATTGATATTTTTGAAATTTTAAAGTATAATCAAGCTAAGGCACTTGGCTTCAACTAAACTAAACAGTAAAATCTTTATACTACTTTTAAGACAAGCCTACTAATTGCTATAATGCTTATTTATTTTAACCAGGCCTTATAAAAGTACCTAAGGTGCTTGCCTTCTATTTAAGTTTTAATCAACTAAATTACTACCTTTTAAAAAGCTATTTAGTAAAACTTTAACATATAGTATAATAAAAAATAAATTAAAAAATATTAGTTTATCTATATAAATATAAAATTGCTAATATATTATTATAATAATATATTTTGAAAATTATAAATAAAAATTAAAAAAAAATATAAATTTTAATTGTTATTTTATAAAATAAATAGTAAAAATAGTATTTAAGTATTAATATATAATTTTTTTAAAAGTATATAGTATTTTTTTAAATATTAAGCTAAGTTTTAACTTATTTACTTTTTAAAATTTTTAAGTAACTTTTTTAGTATACTAATAAAAAATATTAAATTATTTATTTTATATATATATATATTATAATTTAATTATATACTTTAGCTAAGCTAATTATATTTTATATTTTTAACATTTATAACTTTTTATTTTAAAAAAAGTAAACTTATTAGAAAAGTTTAGCTAAAAGCTATAATATTATAGTTAATATATTTATATTTTTAAATATACTAGCTATTAAAACTTTCAGAAATACTTTTACTTTAAAAATCAGTTTTTTTTTAATTTATAAAAGAACTTAACTAATTAAATTGACTATTATTAGTATAAAAATTAAATTTACTTTTTTATATATTTAATTTTAATTATTAAATTTTTAAAGTTTATACTTAAATTAATTAATAAATTTTAAATGAAATTAAATTACTAAACTTTATAAATATGATTTCTATATTACTAAATTATATTTTTATATTATACTTTATTTATATATTTTTGTTAAAGTAACTACTATTTATATAATTAATATATTTAAGCATTTTCTTTAAATAACTTTTTTATTTAAACAACTTTAATTAAAAATTTAAATAGCTTGTAATTATATAAAAATTATTAAAAAAAAATAAAACTTACAAAAATTAAGTTAATAAACCTATTATTAAAATAAAGGCAAATGTGATATTCTATCACTCAGCAACTTTATAAGTTGCTAACTCAATGATTATTATTATTATTATTATTTTTACCTTTTTTTTCTCAAACTTAATTAATTTTTATTACTTTTCTCTTATTTTCAGATGATGAAATTATACAAATTCATCTCAATAATTTAATCAAAAATTTGAACAAAAAAATATTCTCTGTTCTGTTATTTTTACTTAAGAACTTACAAGTTTAACATTTAAAAACAAGTTTAATATAACTGCCAGTGCTAATCAATAAAAAACTTTACCTTATTAATATACAATAAATTACAACTGCTAACAACTTGATCTATTATAAAACCATTTTAAATTATACTAAATTGCATAAATAGACACCACTACTAAACATAGTAAGATATTCATATTTACTTTTTGTTTTCATTTTATTTTTATTTTTCTATTTTGTTGAAGATGTAGAAGCTGTTCAAAATTGTAGATACCTTTGTCTCCTCCTATAAATCCTATATATAGGATTTAGTTACCTTTTTGCCACCAAATGATTTATGGTTTTTGCAGCTATTGCTACCTATAACCTAGACTATTTACAAATATATATCAACTTTGCCTTTAAGCTTCTGCTAATATTGCTTATTTATATTGCTTATTGGGCATTTATATTTGTTACTACTATAATCAATAACAAAATTAACCTCACTTTATTGCTATCTACTAATTTCTTTGTACAAATACTCATATTCATTGCCACCTCTGCATTGTGGTATTTTGTATTGTATAATATAAAAATTGCTACTAGTGTTATATTAAAGACTGAATGTCATATAATAATAGAACCCACATCTTGATTGTCAATAATTACTTAAGCAAACGCAACCTGCAAGCTGTATAAGTGTATAGCCAACTATGATACCCCTGCTGCACCTAACCTTCTAACTATTGCAACAATTATATAAGCCGGTTTAATTGCTTGGACTACCTTAAGTACTATCTAAGTACTACTTAACTAGCTAATGCAACTTTATTTTAACCCTACCTCTACAAATATCACTAATATGATAAGTAGTATTGCACAACAATAACAATAGATATTGCAAAGTATACATATCATCAACTTGATCCACATCCTGCCTTTGCTATTTCCAGAGCTTATCCAAAAAACATACAACAAATTCCAACAGCCAATAACTCAAATTTCCTTAAAATTACTTTAAATATACTAAATCACTCACCAAGCTGACATTGCCACACTATAGTAAGACATTTATATTCTTTTCTTGTTTTTGTTTTATTATTATTACTCTGTTTTATTGGAGATGTAGAGGCTGTTCAAAATTGTGGATACCCTTATCTCCTCTTATAAATTCTATATGTAGGATTTAGTTACCTCTTTACTACTAAATAGTTTGCAGTCTTTGCAGCTGTCACTATCTATAACCTAGACTACTTACAAACACATGTCAATTTCACTGCTAAATTTCTGCCAATATTGCTTATCTACATTGCTTACTGAGTATTTATGTTTGTTACTACTATGATTAATAATAAAATTGATTTCACTCCATTGCCATCTACTAACTTCTTTATATAAATGCTTATATTTGTTGTCACCTCTGCATTGTGGTATTTTGTACCACAAAATGTAAAGATTACCACTAGTATTACATCAAAGACCAGATGTTATAGCAAAACTATTAAAGTTAAAACTTTTTGCTAACAAATTTTAAGTTAATAATTCTACTTTAGTATATATAATTCAAAAATATGAAGAAACAGAGTACAACTTACTATAAATATTTTTAATAACTACAGCAGCTATCTTTCTTTATATTTATTATGTTTTAAATAAAATTACTGGCTTAAACTTGTATCTAAAAAGTATATTAAATTTTTAATTAGTATTGACTACTATATTTTTTTACAAAGGATTTCTATTATTAGCTTTACTTTCATAAGAGCTAAAATCATTAAGCTAGAGTTAAATAGAATATCAGTGGGAGCAGAAATAATAATAACCATTTCAGTTCCTCATCTACCTATATTAACTTGTTAATATACTTTACTAGGTTTGAGATTTAACTTTTTTAAATACAACTCAGCTCATTTAATTCGGGAAAAAATGGTAAAGTTAAAATTAAAATTTTGGACCGATTTCCAAATTTAGGCTTAACAATAAAACTAACACTCGATACAAGGATCCAATACATTTAGATCAATATATTTTTCAGAAAGAAGGAGTGTAACCAACTAGTAAACTGATGTCGGACCAACCCCCATCTCCAAAACCGCAACTTTATAGCGATAAAAATAATAACCAAGATCCTTATGGAGATGATTTAGATTTCGGTTCTGGTAAACTTACTGTTTATCATTTTTCTCAAATATTTATTTGTAGATTTCAAACTCTACGCTCAGATCAATCAATTACAAAGGAAGAATTTAATTTTGGAGGAGAAGGTACCTTACTTTAGCGTTATAATTGTTAATGTTCCTTTTGTAATAACTTTACCTTTGTAGATAAAAAGTTTAGAGTCAGACCAAGCAGCAGTACCCGAAAAAGTAAAAGAACAACTTAATACCGAAACTGATACCAACTCGGATATCAAGAAGTTATATTCGGAATTAGTAGCTACGCAACAACTAAACAAAGATTTAGAAATTTTAAATAAAAGTTTAAATGAACAACTGGAAACAAACAAAAGTGATGCATTTACTAAACTAAACCAAGTCCAATTTGAATTAGAAAGTAGTGAACGGAAACGAAAACTACTGTTACATACCCATGCTGAAGTTCAAGGTAGCCCTTTAAATCATAACTAAATAATAACTTATATTTTTTAGAAAAATGTAGAATTTCACTCAGTTCAATAAAAACTGAAATATTAGAACTTAAGGAAGGACAAATTAACAATTTAAACTTTATTCAACCAAATTTTAAACATTTTGAAGATGAAGTAAAAAATTATCTTTCCAAATTAGCTACCTCTACTGACCATCAAATCAACTTCAACCTACTAAAGACTGAGCTACCTATTAGTAAAGAACTGGCTCAAAATGTGGATCAAGGCATATCGGAATTAGATTCAACGCTACCAACTATAACCGATGAAAAAAAAAGGTCGGACGATTCATTAGAATTAACAAAAACAAAACAAGAGTTAGAATTCCTATTTAATGAAAATACTGCATTGACTGGAAAAGCCACCGAGCTTCAGCTGGAACTTACCAACTTAAAAGGGAAGCTTGGAAAGGGTAGTAGATTAGTTTTAGATCTAGAATCTAAGAACGGCTTGTTGACAAAAGAAGTTATCAGTTTGGAATCGGAGCTGCAGATAGTTAAGAACGCGTATGAGCACTGTAAGGATCAGTTGGAATGTAAAACGATCGAACTCAACCATGATAAACTTAAGGAAGAAGAACAAAATGCAGTTAATTTGGAGTTGAAAGAGAAGTTGAAAGAGACTAATTTAAATTTACAACAGGTTAAAAGCAAAAATGAAAAAGATAAAAAGGAACTACATATAACGATGGAGAAGATGGAAAGTAAAAATCTCGAACTCGACCGTATAAAACTTAAGCAAGAAGAACAAAACGCAGTTAATTTGGAATTGAAAGATAAGTTGAACGAAATTAATTTAAATTTACAGCAGGTTAAAAGTAAAAATGAGAAAGATAAAAAGGAACTGCATATAACGATGGAAAAGTTGGAAAATAAAACAATCGAATTTGATCGTATAAAACTTAAGGAAGATGAGCAAAATGCAGCTAACTTGGAATTGAAAGGGAAATTGAAAGAAGCTAGTTTAAATTTACAACGAGTTAGAGCTAAGAATGAGAAAGATAAAAAGGAACTACATACAACGATGGAAAAGTTGGAAAATAAAACAATCGAACTTGATCGTATAAAACTTAAGGAAGAAGAGCAAAATGCAATTAACTTGAAATTGAAAGAAACTAATTTAAATTTACAACGGGTTAAAAGTAAGAATGAGAAAGAAAAAAAGGAGCTACATATAACGATGGAAAAGTTGCAACAGGAAATTGATTTGCAGTTAGAGAAGGTTGCTAACTTTGAAATTAAGTACAGCAATTTGGAATTTGAATATAATCAGCTCCGAAATGAAAATCAGAAATGCATAAACGAATTGGAAAAATCGAAAAACAACTACATCCAACTCAAAGAAACAAGCTCTAAATTAAATTCCGAACTTGAAAGCAAACTCAGTGATGAAGAAGCTAAATACACCAAACTATTGCTAGAATGTAAAGAACTTGTTGAAGCTAACGGTAAGTTGAAACACCAACTGGATGTTAAAACTGAAGCGTACAACTTGCTCGATACAAGGCTAAACCAAGAGAAACAGTCATCAACTATTTTAATTTCAACTTTAAATGAAACGAAGTTAACACTTGAAACCAACTTACAAATTATAAACCAACTAAGAGACCAACTAGCCGTTAAAGAGATCGAAATTCAAACTCTACGCAATAAACTGGATGTAGAAATCGAAGTTGGCAAAAAAGTAGATTTACAACTTAAACAAGAACAGAACCAGGTAGTCAGATTGGATTCCAAGCTTGCTGAACTGGAAAAGGAGTTGATACGGCAAGGGTATACCACCCAAAATCAACTCAATAAAAACGAACAGTTGACCAAAGAGAACAACGAGTTGCAGATGAGGTGTACCCAACTGGACGCGGAAGTAGTTAAAATTAACGAAACGTTAGATAATTTTAAATCAGAAACTGAGCACCAACTGAAGAATAACGAATTGAGTATTACACAGAGGGACCAACTTAATTTGGAGCTAAAATCTAAAATTGACAAGTTACAAAAACACAGTATCGTGGCGGACCAACTGCTCGAGTTAGAGAAAGAATTCAACCTACAAAACCAACATTACCTCGATGAGCTACAAACTAAAATTAGTCAACTTGCCACCAAGTTTGTGACTCAGACCGACCGATTCGTAGTTTTAGATAGTAGGATCGAAGCGAACAGTAACTTTACCCATAAACTAACTCAGGGTACGGACGAGTTGAAATCACAGTTCGAACAAACGTTAGTACAGTTCAAAACTATAACGGATGCTCAAACCCAATTGAAACTTCAACATACCAAATTACAAAACGATTACGTCGATTGTAAAGATAGGAACGCTACTAAAATTAAAGAACTAACTAGACTCCAAGAACTACACAGCCAGCTTAGTACCGAATTTAAAGAACTAGTTTCCGATTATAAACTTAAACTTGATCAGAACAACCAGTTAAATACAAAACTTAATCAACTGGAGTTGAACTTTGCTAACAAAGTACAAGAGCTGAACTTGTTGAACGCTAACTTTAACACCATTAAAGTTAAGTTGAAGGAGGAAGTACAAACTTCATCGCAGTTACTGATGGTTCTAGATAAGCTATGGGATCAGAATATGTTATCCTAATTAAATAAAAAAATTAACTTGTTTTTTAAACTATACTACTTAAAATTAATTAATTATAAATATTCAACTGTTAAACTGTGTCAAGATTATAATGAGCGGCTATAAATTTTTAACTAATCCAGCTGGTTTAAAATTAAAGGATAGTATATAAAACTTTATTTTTAGATTCTTAAATCGAATCGATTTAAGAACAAGGAACGGTTGTAAGTAAAATAGAGCGGAAAAAGATTAATTAGGAAAAAAATCTGGTGTAGTTGATAAGAGAAATATAAACAAACGGAAAAAAGTTAAAGTGAAAGTATAGGGAGCGAGTTGGTAGTAGGGGTTAGAGTGGGAGGGCAAGGTAAACTAGGCAGTGGTAAATTCTCAAATTTTGGTATAGAGAATACAAATTTAAGCTTGTTCAGCCAGAAACTTAGTTCCTTCTGGTTGTCGAACTTGAGGTAAATGCTATTCTTTTTAGATTCGATTTTAAGCACCAACGAATGATTTTTGAACTGATCCGTGACGTAACATTTTGAGTTGATATCCAAAGTGATTAAAAGTTTGGGTTTCTGCTGGGAGGTGTACTGTACCAGCTTTTGGTCGATTAGAATTAGGTATTGGGGCTGGAAGGAAGGTGAAAAAACTTTACTTTTTAGCACTTTAACCCAACCTTCAGCTAACTTCTCTTTTAGATCCAAGTTGTAGTCAGATAGGTTTTCACAGGTATCCAAGGTTGTAGAAGATTTGTTGGTGAAGGTGGAAGCTATACTCGACATGGATAACTTACGGCCGTGGCTAGCTTTCTGTTTCAACGGGATACCAGGTACAGCTAAACTGCCCCTACGGCTGCTTTTACCAAAACTGTTAAACTGACTTTCTTTGGAAATTTGCTCTAAAGAGTACAAGTTGGGTAAAGAACCCCTTCGCACGTTGGAGTAGGTGGCTATTAGCTGCACTTCACGTCGTACTTGCATATGAAATTTATTTAATATTATATCCAAATCGGAAAGTAGCTGCTGGAACTTGAAATTTAGTTTTACTTCGATCTTCTTCGAACTCGTACTTATTTTTCTTTTGAAATCAAGTAAAGCTTCATCGTATTCGTATTTTCTATTTATATTCTGCATCTTTAAGTAGTAAAACTTCAGTTTATTCTAAATCTTTTATATATACTTGTATACCTTTCTTCCCTTTATATACCTATTTATTTTAAAAATAAAAATATTTACAATTCGGCTTTCGATATCCTTGTTGTTTTTATATACCCTTGAAATATAGCTTGTTATTACAGAAGGACCCTTTACCTTTATTTTTAGCTAACAATTAAAAGTTTATCTCAAAGTTCATCAAGCTCTCTGCTTTATAAACTAGAAACTAACCTTTCAAATTTAACCCGATCTGAAACCGAGGTTTCAAATTATACGGACAAATAGTTTAAAAGCGTATGCTTACGAACCAATTATTGGATATAGTTTTATACCAATTCGCTTGAATTAAGTAATCTAAGACAAATTATAGCTCCCATAAATCGGTCAGGTTTCCGAATTTTAACTGAATCCTTAGTCCAGTTCAAATAGCCCAATTTTTTAGAACTTAATTAAAAAAGATCAAATGAAATTTATATTTAGAACAATTGTTTAGGCCATAATTCGATATTTAACGTTCATTTAAAATTAAATTCCACTAAGTAAAAATTTTATAGGAAATCGATTTCGAAATTAAATTTATACTAATTCTCATATACTTGTTAATTCCTAAAAAAGAACCATCTAAAAGATCTGCCAGCAATTCAAAATTCTGAATAGTCTATTTTATTGGATTGTACATTACCGGCTATAAGTAAAGCTGGAAACTTAAATTCGCTAGCCTACATATCGCTTGTATCCATATAGAAAAGGTACGATTTTTATATTATAAAAATTAATTTGTTGGAACATGAGATCAAAGTTTACATAAAAGTTACGAAAATGTTTAGGAAGGTATGAAACTTTTAATATATATAAACGAAATAGAAAAATTTTGAGCTTCAAAAATATGCGACCAAATCAATTTCAAGCTTAATAGAAAATTGCAATTCCAACTAGAATTTTGTGGTGCTAATAGCCAGGAACAATACCTTGAAAAATTAAACCAAGGTTTTATAGCAATAGCGGGTACCTTGAAAATTAAGTTAATTTCTAGGCTTACATTTTCATAAGTTTTATCAATTTACCTCATAACTATACAATAGTGAACAAATCCACACGAAACCTTCGGAAAAAATGTTGATGGTGCTGCTACATCATTTTCGGATTATCTTGAAAAATTAGCTAATAAAAATCTGCAAATCCTGAAACTTGATAATCAAATGGATTCCAAATGTTGGCTAGTTCCAGATTGAATAATTTTAATTTATAATTTTGTAAGCTGTTTAACAATATAAATACCTTAGTTTTAGAAATCGGGAACAGAATCAATAAGTTAAAACAAAGTTAGAAACCAGTTTAAGTAATTTAGTTTACATCAATAATAAAGTTCATATTATAAATAATATAAATTAGGAAGTTTGATATAATTTTAAAGGTTATTCAAAAACAAAAGATGAATATATTTTTTTGTAAACATTGAAAATTTCAGCTTATCAAAACTGAATGCCAATTCTTTATTAGCTATACAAAGATAAATAAATCTAAGTTCCAATAAGGTACAAGGAGTAGAGACAACTAAATTAGTTAATTTTCCACTTTTTAAGCTAAGAAAAAGCTTAGCCTCTTATAGCCAGATTTGAATCTGAAAAATCTTTAACTAAAGCTTTTAAATTTCAATTTTATTTAAAAAGCTATTTTATTATAAAGATGTAAGATTTTACTTTCTTACTAGATTAACAGTTAGGCTAATATTTGTTAATTTTTTTATAATATTATACTAAATAGATATTAGCTATAGTTTTATTATTAATTTGTTCTTCTAGTCTTCTACTAGTCTCATTTTTCTTACCTTATATCTCCAGATACTATTGCTATAAAAAATTTAAAAAAGCAGCCAGCTTTTATAATAACAACTATTTGTAGCTAATAATTAATAAAGAATTTTTTTATTTTCTTAAGCTAATTTAAATTTTAAATATATTTTTCAAAAACTAACATTTAGTTTTCTTATTTTTTCCTCTTATTGGTAACTTTATATATATATCAATTATTTTTTATATTTTTCAAATAAATAATAATACTTTAAAATTATTGAAAAATTAAAATTATTTTTTAATAATTAAAATAAAATATAAAAATATTTTTTTAGCTAATAGTTATACTTTATTTTAAATATTACTTTTAAAATTTTTATTAATTATTAAAGTTTAAATTTAACTTTTTTAATTATAATTTTTAATATTTATTATAATAAATATTAAAAATTATAATTAAAGTAAGTTAAAATAGAAAAAATAGAAAAAAATAAAATAAAATAATAATAATAATAAATTATATAATAATATTAGCTACAAAAATAAAAAAATAAAAAAATAAAAAATAGTTTTAAAAAAAAGCTAAAAGCTTAATTATATATAATATAAATAAATAAATCTAAAAAAAGTTTATTTTATTAACTAATATTTTTTTTAAATAATATATTAGCTTTATAATAGATTTATAATTATAAAACTGCTTTATATAAATATAAACCTATTTTTTATTAAAAAGTTTATTTAAATATAATTTAGCTATATATATAAGCTTTTATTTAAAACTTTTTGGTAATATTTTTACTTTATTACTAAAATATGCTTTTATTCAAAATAATATATAATAAAATTATTTTATTCTTAATATAAGAAAAGATTTTTTCTTTAAATAATTTGCTAATAGCCTAATTTACTTCTAAAAAATATTTTATTATAAGTTTTTCTATTTTATAACTTTTTATATAAACTTTTTATTTTATTTTTTAAATTTTATTTAATACTTTTATAAATTAATTAATATTATTAATTTAAATATCCTTTTTGCTTTAAATATACTTTTTATATCTTATTTTATATACTATTATAGCCTATTTTAAGATTTTAAAGTAATTTTAAGCAAAAATACTTAATTTTAACTTAATTAACTAATAAACTTAAAATAATTAAATTTAATATAACTTTATAATAGCTAAAATACTTACTTTTGATTTAAATTTATAAAAAAACCAAAATTATTATCTTTAAAATAAGATAATAATAAAATTAATATACTTATTTTTAACTTAAACTAATAATCAACTAAGGTATTTGCTTTTAGCTTAATTATATAATAAAAACTTAATAAAAGTTTAAATTTTAACTTTTACTAATAATATTTAATTATTAAGTTAATATTATTAAACTAAATAATTAAAAATATTTTATTAAAATTTATATCTTTTAGCTAACATTTTTATAATTATTTATAAAGTTTTATAAATTAACTTTATTAATAAAATTTATAAACTAATAAGCTTTATAAAAATAAATATACTTAATATAATTTTATAAATTAATAGTTATTATTATTATATTAAAAAAATTAAGTATAACTTTAATAAACTAATTTTTAGTAAATTAATAAAATTTACTTAAAAATTTATTTAATTATAATAGTAGTATATAATTATATATTAAAATAGCTTAATAATTTTTTAAATAAAATTTTTAAAAGTTAAAATAAAACTATTTTTATAAATTATATCTTTATAGCTATATTATAATAATATTAGTATTAAAATTAATATATATATATTAAATATAAAATTTTAATTTTATAAAGCTTTATTTTAAATATACTAAGTATTTTTTATATTTTTAAAATATTGCTTTAAAAATTAAATTTAAAAGTATTAAATTAATATAAGTTAAAAAAACTATATAAATAATTATAGTATAATTAATTTAATTAATTATACTATATATTTATTATATTTTTATAGCTTTATTTATTTTTAAACATATTTAAAAAAAGTTTACCTAATATAGCTATATAAATTAAGCTAGTATAAAGCTTTTCTAGATTTTAAAATAATATATTAATATTTTAGCTTTAATATACTATTATCTTATTATTTATTTATTGATTTTTTAATACTAAAAATATTTAAATAATAATAAAAAATTATTAAATTAAGTCAAAAAAACTATATATATACTAATTTATTTAAAACTATATTTAATATATTATATTTTACTTATTAATATAATATAATTTTAATCAGTTATTATTTGCTATTAAACTAGTTTAATTAAAAATATATTTAAAAACTCTTTGTAAAAATGATTTAAAAATCTAATATTAATATATTATATTATAATAAACTTATTAAATTTATATATTTACTTTACTTTTTATAAAAAAATTATAAAAATTATAACAAAAAACTTATAAAAATTATAATAAAAAACTTATAATTATAACTTAAAAAAATTAATATCTTTAATTTAAAATAAAGAATAGCTTTAAATATAAGACAAGTATATTACTAAATAGCTAAAATAAATAGGATTATTAAATAATAATAAATTATTACTTTTTAATTTAAAATTATATTTTTAAAGATAAAAAGTGAATTATTTATAACTAACTATATTTAAATAGTCTAAAATAAATAAATAAGTAAATTTGACAAACTTAAAATAAAAATAAAATAAAGGCTTAAATATATAAAATAATACTAATAAAATATTAATAAATGTAGATTTTTAAAAAAACTAAAAATATATAAAAATAATGTTAATGTTACTTAGATTAGCTAATTATTTAAATAGCTAATACTAAACTAAGTAAATTATTTATATAAAAATTTATTATTATAAAGGTTTATTTTTTATTATTTATAAATTTAAAAATATATATTAAACTAACCTTACTAACAATATACTATCTACTATTTACAGAATGAAATTACCAGAATTTTTATAACTATAAGTTAGACTAGTTAGCAAATGCTAGAGTTAACTTTTATAATTAATAGTTAATATAAGGTAGTTTAGACAGAAAACTAATAATTTAGAGTATACTAAAAAAACTGGAATATAAAATATGTCTCATATATTCAGGTTTAAAATATAATTGTAAATAGCTTTAATTAAATTATAGGTATTTGTTATTACTATTTAATATTTGATAGTTAATATAATGAAAATAACTGTTAATTACCATAATATAAAGTTTTAATCTTCCTTTTTAGAGCATAATTTCACTTTTATTAAGGTACTTATGTTCTTGTTCTATTTCTTTGAAGGTTATATAAACCTACTCTTTTCTTAATAAAAATTAAATTATAGTAAATATTTTTTAGAAATCTTATTTACACTACTCCATATAAGTTTAATTTGGGACACATCCAGTCAAATATTTACTAATATTCTTTTCTAGTATTACCATGATGATTTACAGTGAATTAATTGAATTGCTACGCAATAAGCTTAAATCTAACTAAACTTTCCCATTAAGCGCTTATTCTACAAGAAATGATATTTAAGAGTTAAAATTAATTATAAAATGATAAAATATACCATTAAAATAAAAAACAATTAAGGGATAAATTTTTAGTTTTCGATACAGTTTAATAAGCGAATTGAGAATATATAATTGCGATGATAAATAAAATATTATATACTGGCTGTTAAGAAATATTTTAATCAAGAATCTATTTAGTAAGATACTCTGGATTCCTGAGACGTTTCTCTATTCAATACAATTATTTTTTTTGTTACAATTCTAGCTCTCAAGTCTTTGATTGAGGTGATATACTGGATCCAGTCTAATGGGTAGTCTTTCCTGGTTAAGTTATCGAGAACATTGTTAGGACCAAAGGTGATGAATATATCGGCTCCAGCATCTTTACAGAATTGTATTAATATTTATCATTGGATGGAGTGGTCAATTTGTTTTACTATGTGGACTTTTATAAGTTCGAAGCAGTCAGTCAAACTGGAGCTGATAGGAAGGACACTTTCAGAAAGGTTGAAAACGATTGGGATTCTTGGTGACAAAATAGTAATTACTGTTAAAAATCCAGTCACTTTCTGTTGAGCTGGCTTCATTAAGCTGGTATGGAAGAGGGCGGATACAGGCAGGTCGAAAACTCCTAAAGATATTTTTGATCATTAAGATCACATGAAGCGATGTTGGAACTTTCTCTAGTACCAGATATTACAGTTTGAGAGTTGGAGTTAATATTGGCAGTCTCAGCTACTTCTCCATTAGGAGGCCTGAGTTTGATGCCTCAGATAGTGTTCTCAAGGTTACGAATTAATACTTTTTTAGTAGTATAACACTCAGTACAGTTTCTTTGTTGAGTAAAGTAACGCAATCTTGCATTGCTTGTCTTCTACATCTTACCAAATCCGTAACATCAGTAGAGAATAAAATTTCAGCAGCAACGAGAGCAGTAAATTTTCCAAGAGAGTAACAGGTGCAAAGTTAGCTTGACCAGTTAAATCGAATTTGAATTCATTTTTTAGCACTTGAAAGAAAGTAATAGACGTAGCAATGGTAACTGATTGAACGTTGTAAGTCTGAGTAAGTTATTTCTGATCGCCATAGAAAGCCCTGATAAGTTAAATTTCAGAGTTTTGTCTGCCTCTTAGAAAACTTCTCTAGCATCTTTATACTCGCCATAAAATTTTTACCCATACTTGCGAATTGAGATCCCTGACCTGGGAATAGTAAGGAAATTATATGAACAGTACTAATTTCATTAGTTAGAAATCTTTTCAATATAAGAGCTTTAAGTTGTGTTGTTTGAAAATTTCGAGATTCGACTATTTACGAGAGTTACAGTCGAATTATAAGAGTTGAAAGTTATTTTTTGTAGATTAGTGTGTACTAAAGTTCTGGGACGATATGTTAGTAAACTTTTACTAGTGTATGATGTAAATAAAGCATGTTGGAGTATTAGTTTTCGATTTGTTTTTAAAATTCATTAGTTTAAATCTTTTGACACTATCTAAAATTTAAAGATATAACTGAAGCTGAAATTTGTTAACAAATAAGATTAAAACATGCGAAAAAAGCCAATTAAAAAATATATTTAAAAGCAAATGGAAGTTTGGCCTTTCGTAAAAAAGTCGGCTACGAATCAAAATTCCACCAGCAACGCTTTTGGACTGGTTCGAAATCACATTCAACAAAAGAATTCAAAACTTTTAAAACAAAAGTTAATCAGATTTATACTTTTATTCAACATGAGCTTTTCCGTAGTACGTAATTTAAATCGTTTAACTCAGGTATTGCTTATCTTTGTCACGAATTTTAACTCAAAAACCTACAAATAGGTTCGTAGCTTTTCTAAAGTTTCCTTGGTTGCCCAACAAGGTAGTCTATATTAATTATAAATAACTAAATAAGTTTTAAGGTTTAATTAAGGATTTATACATCAAAGAAATCAAAGGTTATAAACCCTCAGCTAATGTAATTTCAGAACGAAATATTTGTATTAACAGATTGTTTTTTTTAGGCTGATACTTCCGATGTAGCTCAAGTAAAAGAGTTTAAATTACCTACTCCTCCTCAAGTAAAATTTATTTAAAAATATTTTCTTAGTTTTTCTCTAGGCCCCTAAATTTGATGAAGATGTTTCCTCAGAATTATCAAAATATGATCAATAAATCCAGAGTTTTCTTGTTCATTTTTGGTTATGCTTTAAATATTATATTTCTCAGACTTGAATTTTTATTTATAATTTAAACCTTAGTTTTTTAAAATTGTGGTTTATTATTATCAATTAACAGATTTTGATAATGGTAGTAAATTTGTAATATTATGAATATTAACTCTTCTATAGGTAATAAAAGTTATTTGTTTCTGTTAATAGAGTTAATATGAAAATAGTTAATTATTTGTGGTGTTTACATTTTATTTTATAATTTTAAATATCAGACTGTACTAATTTTTTCATTAAAAACTAAATGGCTTAAATATTTTATAAAAATAAAATAAAATAAAAATAAAAAAGAAATATAACAAAAGTTAATAATATCAAAAGCCAAGATATAGGATACTGCTTGCTTAAAACATTTAAGCTGCTTCTAACTATAGTTGCTAAAACAATAATAGAGAATGATAAAATAAATAAAAGTTGATTATTTTTCATAAATTGTATTAAAAAACTATAGTTTAGTAAACTAGAATAAATATTAAATAGCAAATATAAAAAGTAAGTAGAAAGAAATTAAGATATAATAAACTAAATTACAAAGTAAGCTTTAAATATAAAAATAATAATACCATGTATTAAAAAACTTAGCAAGTATTAAAATAACTTTAAATAATTAGGAAGACTAAATAAAAAAATTATTTAAATAAGAGTTAAAGTTTTTATATTAAAATATTAAAGTAAATTAGAAATTATATATTTTTAATATAAAAATTAAAGAATATAAAAGTTTTTTCATTAAAAATAATAGTATATAGTTTTTAAACAATAGTAAATTATAGTAGTAAATTTATATTTATATAGCTATCTATTTATTTATTATTTATATTTATTTAAAAACAAATAAATAAAAATCCTATTTTTTTAATAATATTTTATATATAATTATATATAATTATTTAAAATTAGATTTAATAATAATTAAAAAAAGTTTAAAAAATTAGAAAAATTAAAAATATAGTTAAATAAATATATAACTTATAAAATATTTTATATATATTAAAGTATAGCTTTTTATTAATTTTAAAAAAGGTTAACAGTTAAATATATTAATATTAGTATAAAGTATTAATTAGCAAATTTTTTTATAGCTTTTTATATTATTAAATTATTAAATTTATTTTAAAAATAATATTTTAACTATAGATTATATTATTTTTTTAGCTAGTATAAACTTAAATACTATTAAAAAAAGTTTAAAATAAAAAACTTAATAAAGTAGTTTATAATAACTATAAAAAAAAGCAAGTAGTTTTTTTATTAATATTAAGTAAAATATATCTAATTAAAAGAAAAAAAATATTAAACATTTATAGTACTTAATATTATAAAAAAATATTATTTAGTTATTAAAGTATTTAGCTAAAAATAAAAAGTATAAAAATTATAAATAAGACTTTTATAAATTTTTATATTAATTTAATAATTAAAAAATATATAACTATTATATATTTTTATAAAAAAAGCTAATTTTAAACTTATAAATTAAAATTTTATAATAATATAATAAAAAACCTAAATAAAAAAATTTAAATAAGAAAAAATATTAGCTTTTTTAATAAAAACTATAGTTAAGTAAAAATATAAAGCTATAATTTAAATATAAGTATTTATAAATATATATATATTTAATTTAACTTTATTTTAATGAAAAATATTTTTTATTTATTAACTTTTATATTTAAATTAATTTTTTACTAATTTATAAAAAAATATAGCTAAAAAACTTAATTTATAATTTCAATATTAAAAAATAAAAATAAGTAAGATAATGCTAAAAAAAATATATAAAATACTGAAAAATTAAATTAAACTACTTATATTTAATTAAAAGTTAAATTATTAAATTATATATAAAGTAAATTATTTATAATATTTAGATTATAATATACAAAATTCTATAATAATATAGTAGTTATAAATAATATAAGCTTTTTTATAAATATATTTTAAAAAGTTAGTATAATATTAATATTATTATTAATAATATTAATAATTGTAGTAATAATATAATAAGTAATTATACTA